>CM076532.1:632951-864393 GCA_038429875.1 Poecile montanus
CCCTGAGACCCCCAACTCACCTCCAGCTCCTTGAAATACTCACAGAACACCTGGGGAGGGGGCACCTCTGACACCCCCTCCCCAAATTCGGGCCACCCAGACCCTGAAATACTCACAGAACACCTGGGGAGGGGCACCTCTGTCAGCCCCCTCCCCAAATTCGGGAGACCCAGACCCCCCTGAGACCCCCAACTCACCCAGACCCCCTGAGACCCCCAACTCACCCAGGACCCCCCTGAGACCCCCAACTCACCCAGACCCCCCCCCTGAGACCCCCAACTCACCTCCACCACCTTCAAATACTCACAGAACACCTGGGGAGGGGGCACCTCTGTCGCCCCCTCCCAAATTCAGGCCACCCAAACCCTCCCCTGAGACCCCCAACTCACCCAGACCCTCCCCGAGACCCCCAACTCACCCAGACCCCCCCCTGAGACCCCAACTCACCCAGACCCCCCCCTGAGACCCCCAACTCACCTCCACCACCTTCAAATACTCACAGAACACCTGGGGAGGGGGCACCTCTGTCAAAGCCCCCTCCCCAAATTCAGGAGACCCAGACCCTGAAATACTCACAGAACACCTGGGGAGGGGGCACATCTGACGCCCCCTCCCCAAATTCGGGTGACCCAGACCCCCCCTGAGACCCCCAACTCACCCAGACCCCCCTGAGACCCCCAACTCCCCCAGACCCCCCTGAGACCTCCAACTCACCCAGACCCCCTGAGACCCCCACCTCACCCAGACCCCCCTGAGACCCCCAACTCACCCAGACCCCCCGAGACCCCCAACTCACCCAGACCCCCCCCCCGAGACCCCCAACTCACCCAGACCCCCCTGAGACCCCCAACTCACCCAGACCCCCCTGAGACCCCCACCTCACCTCCACCACCTTGTAGAGGAAGGAGAAGACCAAGGACGCGTTCCCGTTCTTCTTGGTGGTGGCCACCACTGTGAGGAGGGGGGGTCAAGGAAAAGTGGGGAGGGGTCCTGGGGTCCTGGGGGTCTCGGGGGGTCTCGGGGGGTCCGGAAGGATACGGTAGAGGTTGGAATGTTTGATCCAGAGGAAGTGGACGTGGCCGTAGGTCAGGACAGGGGTGAGGGTCCCCTCCTCCTCCCGCTGCAGCAGGACCCCCATGAAGTTCTCGATCTCCCCCAGCCCCACGTCCCCCTTGTAGTTGCGGCTGATCAGAGGCTGGGGAGAGGGGAGGGGGTCAGGAATGGGGAGACCCCTGCCCCAAAATCGATCACCCACTGCGAGGTCACGGGGTCACCACCTCTGACCTTGGCTGACCTTCAAGGGGTGTCCCCCACCCTGGAGACCCCCCTGGGGACCCCCGGTAGGGTTTGGGGGTGGTCATGGAGAGGGGAGGGGGTCAGGAATGGGGAGACCCCCGCCCCAAAATCGCTCACCCCACCGTGAGGTCACGGGGTCACCACCTCTGACCTTGGATGACCTTCAAGGGGTGTCCCCCACCCTGGAGACCCCCCTGGGGACCCCCGGTAGGGTTTGGGGGTGGTCATGGAGAGGGGAGGGGGTCAGGAATGGGGAGACCCCCGCCCCAAAATCTCTCGCCCCACTGTGAGGTCACGGGGTCACCACCGCTGACCTTGGATGACCTTCAAGGGGTGTCCCCCACCCTGGAGACCCCCTTGGGGACCCCCGTAGGGTTTGGGGGTGGTCGTGGAGAGGGGAGGGGGTCAGGAATGGGGAGACCCCCGCCCCAAAATTGCTTGCCCCACCACAAGGTCATGGGGTCACCACCACTGACCTTGCTTGACCTTCAAGGGGACAGGGGGTGTCCCCCACCCTGGAGACCCCCCTGGGGACCCCCGGTAGGGTTTGGGGGTGGTCCTGGAGAGGCTGGGGAGGGGGTCAGGAATGGGGAGACCCCCGCCCCAAAATCGCCCAACCCCGGGGTGAGGTCACAGGGTCACCACCACTGACCTTGGATGACCTTCAAGGGGTGTCCCCCACCCCAGAGACCCCCCTGGGGACCCCCAGTAGGGTTTGGGGGTGGCCGTGGAGAGGGTGGGGAGGGGGTGGCGGGGTCAGAAATGGGGAGACCCCCGCCCCAAAATCGCTCGCCCCAGCGTGAGGTCACGGGGTCACCACCGCTGACCTTGGATGACCTTCAAGGGGACAGGGGGTGTCCCCCACCCTGGAGACCCCCCTGGGGACCCCCAGTAGGGTTTGGGGGTGGTCGTGGAGAGGGTGAGGAGGGGAGGGGGTCAGAAATGGGGAGACCCCCGCCCCAAAATCGATCACCCCATCGTGAGGTCACGGGGTCACCACCGCTGACCTTGGATGACCTTCAAGGACAGAGGGGACAGGGGGTGTCCCCCACCCTGGAGACCCCCCTGGGGACCCCTGGTAGGGTTTGGGGGTGGTCCTGGAGAGGGTGGGGAGGGGGTGGCGGGGTCAGGAATGGGGAGACCCCCGCCCCAAAATCGCCCACCCCAGTGTGAGGTCACGGGGTCACCACCGCTGACCTTGGATGACCTTCAAGGCTGGAGGGGACAGGGGGTGTCCCCCACCCTGGAGACCCCCCTGGGGACCCCCGGTAGGGTTTGGGGGTGGTCATGGAGAGGGGAGGGGGTCAGGAATGGGGAGACCCCCGCCCCAAAATCGCCCGTCCACCGCGAGGTCACGGGGTCACCACCTCTGACCTTGGATGACCTTCAAGGGGACAGGGGGGACAAAGGGGGTGTCCCCCACCCTGGAGACCCCCTTGGGGACCCCCGGTAGGGTTTGGGGGTGGTCGTGGAGAGGGTGGAGAGGGGAGGGGGTCAGGAATGGGGAGACCCCCGCCCCAAAGTCGCTCACCCCAGCGTGAGGTCACGGGGTCACCACCTCTGACCTTGGATGACCTTCAAGGACAGAGGGGACAGGGGGTGTCCCCCACCCCGGAGACCCCCCTGAGGACCCCCAGTAGGGTTTGGGGGTGGTCGTGAAGAGGGTGTGGGTCAGGAATGGGGAGACCCCCGCCCCAAAATCGCCCGCCCCACTGTGAGGTCACGGGGTCACCACCACTGACCTTGGATGACCTTCAAGGGGTGTCCCCCACCCCAGAGACCCCCCTGGGGACCCCCAGTAAGGTTTGGGGGTGGTCGTGGAGAGGCTGGGGAGAGGGGAGGGGGTCAGAAATGGGGAGACCCCCGCCCCAAAATCGCTCACCCCAGTGTGAGGTCACGGGGTCACCACCGCTGACCTTGCTTGACCTTCAAGGACAGAGGGGACAGGGGGTGTCCCCCACCCTGGAGACCCCCCTGGGGACCCCCAGTAGGTTTTGGGGGTGGTCGTGGAGAGGGTGGGGAGAGGGGAGGGGGTCAGAAATGGGGAGACCCCCGCCCCAAAATCGCTCACCCCAGTGTGAGGTCACGGGGTCACCACCGCTGACCTTGCTTGACCTTCAAGGACAGAGGGGACAGGGGGGTGTCCCCCACCCCGGAGACCCCCCTGGGGACCCCCAGTAGGGTTTGGGGGTGGTCGTGGAGAGGGGAGGGGGTCAGGAATGGGGAGACCCCCGCCCCAAAATCTCTCACCCCAGTGTGAGGTCACGGGGTCACCACCGCTGACCTTGGATGACCTTCAAGGGGTGTCCCCCACCCTGGAGACCCCCTTGGGGACCCCCAGTTGGGTTTGGGGGTGGTCGTGGAGAGGGGAGGGGGTCAGGAATGGGGAGACCCCCGCCCCAAAATCTCTCGCCCCACCGTGAGGTCACGGGGTCACCACCACTGACCTTGGATGACCTTCAAGGGGACAGGGGGGTGTCCCCCGGGGTGGGGGGGTTTGGGGGGTGGTCCCGAGGGTGGGCGGGGGTCTCACCTTCCCTTTCAGGTCCAGGATGAAGAGGGCGGAGGCGGCCATGGCGCCCGAGCGGCGCCGTCACCTCCGGCACCGTCACCTGCCCAGGTGAGCGGCTGCGCCCACGCCCCGTGGGGCCTTAAAGGGGACGGACCCTGCCCCAAAGACCCCCCCCAAAACCTGGGCGGGGGTCGCACCCCGGAGCTCGGGGAGACCCCCCCAGACTCGGCCACGCCACGGGGGCTTCAGCTCGAGCTCGCGGTTTTGGGGCGGGGGGCACAAGGTGGGACCCCCCCCCCCCCAGGATTTTGGATGGGGGGTGGGTTTGGGAGCGCTGGGTATTGGGGAGGGGTCTTTGCACCCCCAAATTCTCCCTCCTGGGGGTCTTTGATTTCTGTGTTCGCCACCCTGGGGGTCGCTGCACCCCCCCAGACCCCGCAGGGCCCCTCGGGAGGGGTCTCCACCCCCCCCAATCATCGGATTCCCCATTTTGGGTGGTCCCTGAATCCCCCAGACCCCCAATGGAGGGTCCCTGAAGGCCCCGAACCCCCAGACCCCCGGATCCCCCAGACCCCCGGATCCCCCAGACCCCCTCATCCTCCCCTCTGGGGGGGTCCCTGAACCCCCAGACCCCCGGATCCCCCTCTGGGGGGGTCCCAGAACCCCCAGACCCCCGGATCCCCCTCTGGGGGGGTCCCCGCACCCCCAGACCCCCGGATCCCCCCTCGGGAGGGTCCCTGAACCCCCAGACCCCCGGATCCCCCCTCCCCACATCCTCCGGTCCCACCGGAGCCCCGGGAGGGGCGGGGACGGTTCCGAACCCAGCCCCGGGGGCGGGTCGGTACCGGGGATGGGCGGGGACGGTTCCGAACCCAGCCCCGGGGGCGGGTCGGTACCGGGGATGGGCGGGGACGGTTCCGAACCCAGCCCCGGGGGCGGGTCGGTACCGGGGATGGGCGGGGGGCGAGCCTGGAGCCGCCCCGCCCTCAGCCACAGCCCGGGGGTACCGGGAGGTACCGGAGAGGTACCGGGAGGTACCGGAGGGGTACCGGAGGGTACCGGAGGGTACCGGGAAGGTACCGGGAGGTACCGGAGGGTACCGGGAAGGTACCGGAGGGGTACCGGAGGGTACCGGGAAGGTACCGGGAAGGTACCGGGAGGTACCGGAGGAGCCTCCACCATGGACCGGCCCGAGGACAGGCGGGACCCGCACGGCGATTACGGTACCGAGCACCCACCCCGCAGAACCCCAAGATTTGGCACCTCCGGATTTGGGAATTCCCGGATTTTGGGAACCCTCAGGGTTTTGGGAGACCCCTGGGGTGGGCTCGGGACCACCCGGGTTTGGGGTTTTGGGGCTCCGGGGTTCCAGAAACTCCCAAATCTGGGGACCCCGCTCTGGGGACCACCCGGGTTTGGGGTTTTGGGGCTCCGGGGTTCCAGAAACTCCCAAATCTGGGGACCCCGCTCTGGGGACCACCCGGGTTTGTGGATCCCCCCGGTTTTGGGGCTCCGGGGTTCCCGAAACCCCCAAATCTGGGGACCCCCAGTTTGGGGACCACCCGGGTTTGGGGTTTTGGACCCTCCAGGCTTGGGGATCCCCCCGGGTTTGGGGTTTTGGGGCTCCGGGGTTCCAGAAACCCCCAAATCTGAGCACCCCAGTTTGGGGACCACCCGGGTTTGGGGTTTTGGACCCTCCAGGCTTGGGGATCCCCCCAGTTTTGGGGCTCCCCCTGGTTTTGGGGCTCCGGGGTTCCCGAAACCCCCAAATCTGAGCACCCCCAGTTTGGGGACCGCCCGGGTTTGGGGTTTTGGGGCTCCGGGGTTCCAGAAACCCCCAAATGTGAGGACCCCCAGTTTGGGGACCACCCGGGTTTGGGGTTTTGGACCCTCCAGGCTTGGGGATCCCCCCGGGTTTGGGGTTTTGGGGCTCCGGGGTTCCAGAAACCCCCAAATCTGGGGACCCCCAGTTTGGGGACCACCCGGGTTTGGGGTTTTGGGGCTCCGGGCTTCCAGAAACCCCCAAATCTGAGCACCCCCAGTTTGGGGACCACCCGTCCTTCCCCAAGGAGGATGCGGGAGGGGGGGGGTCGCGTGTTTTGGGGGCGCTTCGGGGGGTCCCGAGAGCCCCTGGGGGTGTCCGGACCCCTCCTGGGGGGGGGTCCCGGGAGCCGCTGGGGGTGTCCGGACCCCTCCGGGGGGGTCCCGGGAGCCGCTGGGGGTGTCCGGACCCCTCCGGGGGGGTCCCGGGAGCCCCTGGGGGTGTCCGGACCCCTCCCCACGGACCCGGAGGCTCCGTGTCCCCCCGGTTTTCGGGGGGCGGGGGCTCCCCCGGGCTCTCCTTTGTTCCCGGTGGGCGGAGGGGGGGGACCCGCAGCCCTGACATCACCGGCGGCCTATCCGGGATCCCGGCGGCGCTGCCGGTGATTGATTTATTTATTTACCGGAATCAAAGCGGGGAACCGGCGTCACGGCACCGCCCGCCCGCCCTTTCCCCGTTACAACCGGACATTTCCCCTCCCCGAACCGCTGCGCCGGCTTTCCGCTGCTTCCCCCGGTACCGGAGCTCCTGGGTTTGGGCCGGGATCCCCCGGTAACCCCGGGACCGGCGCTCCCTCCGGTGCCAGAGCCCGTTCTCCCCGGTGCCCCGCGGAGCCCCCCGGTGTCGGTTCCGCTGTCCCCGGTTCTCCCCGGTGCCGGTTCCGCTGTCCCCGGTTCTCCCTGGTTCACAGCGGAGCCCCCCGGTGTCGGTTCCGCTGTCCCCGGTTCTCCCCGGTGCCGGTTCCGCTGTCCCCGGTTCTCCACGGAGCTCCCCGGTTCCGGTTCTGCTCCTCCCGGTTCTCCCCGGTGCACAGCGGAGCCCCCCGGTTCCGCTCTCCCCGGTTCTCCCCGGTGCCGGTTCCACTCCCCCCGGTTCTCCCCGGTTCCGCTCCCCCCGGTTCTCCCCGGTGTCGGTTCCGCTCCCCCCGGTTCTCCCCGGTGCCGTTCCTCTCGGTTCTCCCCGGTGTCGGTTCCGCTGTCCCCGGTTCTCCCCGGTGCCGGTTCCGCTGTCCCCGGTTCTCCCCGGTGCCGGTTCCGCTGTCCCCGGTTCTCCCTGGTTCACAGCGGAGCCCCCCGGTGCCGGTTCCACTGTCCCCGGTTCTCCCCGGTTCTGGTTCTGCTCCCCCCGGTTCCCCACGGAGCTCCCCGGTTCCGGTTCTGCTCCTCCCGGTTCTCCCCGGTGCACAGCGGAGCCCCCCGGTTCCGCTCTCCCCGGTTCTCCCCGGTGCCGGTTCCGCTCCCCCCGGTTCTCCCCGGTGCCGTTCCTCTCGGTTCTCCCCGGTGCCGGTTCCGCTGTCCCCGGTTCTCCCCGGTGCCGGTTCCACTCCCCCCGGTTCTCCCCGGTTCCGCTCTCCCCGGTTCTCCCTGGTGCCGGTTCCGCTCTCCCCGGTTCTCCCCGGTGCCGGTTCCACTCCCCCCGGTTCTCCCCGGTTCCGCTCTCCCCGGTTCTCCCTGGTGCCGGTTCCACTCCCCCCGGTTCTCCCCGGTTCCGCTCCCCCCGGTTCTCCCCGGTGTCGGTTCTGCTCCTCTCGGTTCTCCCCGGTGCCGGTTCCACTCCCCCCGGTGTCGGTTCCACTCCCTCCGGTTCTCCCCGGTGTCGGTTCCGCTCCCCCCGGTTCTCCCCGGTGTCGGTTCCACTCCCCCCGGTGCCCCCCGGTTCCCCGCGGAGCGCCCCGGTGCCGGTGCCGGTTCCGCTGTCCCCGGTTCTCCCTGGTTCACAGCGGAACCCCCCGGTGCCGGTTCCGCTGTCCCCGGTTCTCCACGGTGCTGGCTCCGGTCCCCCCGGTTCTCCCCGGTGCCGGTGCCGTTCTCCCCGGTGCCGGTTCTGCTCTCCCCGGTTCCCTCCGGTTCTCCCTGGTCCCCCCGGTGCCGGTGCCGTTCCCCTCGGTCCCCCCGGTTCCCCCCGGTGTTGGTTCCGCTCCCCCCGGTTCCCCCCGGATCCCCCCGGTGCCGGTGCCGTTCCCCCCGGTTCTCCCTGGTGCCGGTTCCGCTCCCCCCGGTTCTCCCCGGTGCCGTTCCCCCCGATCCCCCCGGTTCTCCCCGGTGCCGGTGCCGTTCCCCCCGGTTCCCCCCGGTGCCGGTGCCGTTTCCCCCGATCCTCCCCGGTGCCGGTGCCGTTCCCCTCGGTCCCCCCGGTTCCCCCCGGTGCCGGTTCTCCCCGGTGCCGGTGCCGTTCCCCCCGATCCCCCCGATCCTCCCCGGTGCCGGTGCCGTTCCCCCCGGTTCCCCCCGGTTCCGGTGCCGTTCCCCCGATCCTCCCCGGTGCCGGTGCCGTTCCCCTCGGTCCCCCCGGTTCCCCCGTTCCCCCCGGTCCCCCCGGTCCCCCCGGTTCCCCGCCGCTCTCCAGGGCGGGGTTTGACCCGGTGGGCGGATTTTGGGGGGTGGGGGGGGCCATAACGGAAGCGGAGCCGGTCCCAGCCCGGTCCCCCCGGTTCTCCCCGGTGCCGGTGCCGTTCCCCCCGGTGCCGGTGCCCTTCCCCCCGGTTCCCCCCGGTCCTCCCCGGTGCCGGTGCCGTTCTCCCCGGTTCCCCCGGTTCTCCCCGGTTCCCCCCGGTGCCGGTGCCGATCCCCCCGGTTCTCCCCGGTGCCGGTTCCGTTCCCCCCGGTCCCCCCGGTTCTCCCCGGTGCCGTTCCCCCCGATCCCCCCGGTTCTCCCCGGTGCCGGTGCCGATCCCCCCGGTTCTCCCCGGTGCCGGTTCCGTTCCCCCCGATCCCCCCGGTTCTCCCCGGTGCCGGTGCCGTTCCCCCCGGTCCCCCCGGTTCCCCCCGGTGCCGGTGCCGTTCCCCCCGGTTCTCCCCGGTGCCGGTGCCGTTCCCCCCGGTCCCCCCGGTTCTCCCCGGTGCCGGTGCCGTTCCCCCCGGTTCTCCCCGGTGCCGGTGCCGTTCCCCCCGGTCCCCCCGGTTCTCCCCGGTGCCGTTCCCCCCGATCCCCCCGGTTCCCCCCGGTGCCGGTGCCGTTCCCCTCGGTCCCCCCGGTGCCGGTGCCGTTCCCCCCGATCCCCCCGGTTCCCCCGTTCCCCCTGGTTCTCCCCGGTTCCCCCCGGTGCCGGTGCCGTTCCCCTCGGTCCCCCCGGTTCCCCCCGGTGCCGGTTCTCCCCGGTGCCTGTGCCGTTCTCCCCGGTTCTCCTCAGATTCCCCCCGTGTCGGTTCCAATCCCCGGGGTTCTCCCCGGTTCCCCCCGGTGCCGGTGCCGTTCCCCCCGCTCCCCCCGTTCCCCCCGGTTCCCCGCCGCTCTCCGGGGCGGGGTTTGACCCGGTGGGCGGATTTTGGGGGTTGGGGCCATAACGGAGGCGGAGCCGCTCCCAGCCCGGCCCAGCCCAGCCCAGCCCGGCCCGGCCCGGTACGGACGGGAACGGCGGCGGCTCCGGGGCTCGGCGGCGGCTCCGGTGCTCACCGGGATGGGGGGACACGGGGACAACTACTACGGCAAACACGGTAACGGGGGCGGGGGTCCCTGGGGGTCCCGACACTTTGGGGGTTCGGGGGCACCGCCCGCCGCGGTTTGGGGAGACTTTTGGGGGGTCCCCGCGATTTTGGGGAGACTTTTGGGGGTCCCCGCGGTTTGCCGGAGGTCGGGGAGCGGAGGATCGGGGCGGGAGGAGCGGAAGGGCGGCGGGAAAAGGCGGAAAAACAAACCCGAAACGGGCGGAAAACGGGGCCGGGAGCGGCGGCGGAAAGCGAAAGCAAAAGCGGCCGCGCCCCGAATTGGGGGGGGGGTCGCGGGTTTTGGGGTCTCGGTTTTGGGGGGTGCTCGGTTTTGGGAGGGGTCGCCGGTTTTGGGGTCTCGGTTTTGGGGTCTCGGTTTTGGGGTCTCGGTTTTGGGGGGTGCTCGGTTTCGGGAGGGGTCGCGGTTTTGGGGTCTCGGTTTCGGGAGGGGTCGCGGTTTTGGGGGGCTGAGGAAGGGGTGCCCGGTTTCGGGAGGGGGTCGCGGTTTTGGGGTCTCGGTTTTGGGGGGTGCCCGGTTTCCGGAGGGGTCGCCGGTTTTGGGGTCTCGGTTTTGGGGTCTCGGTTTTGGGAGGGGTCTCGGTTTTGGGGGGCTGGGGAAGGGGTGCCCGGTTTGGGGGGTGCCCGGTTTCGGGAGGGGTCGTGGTTTTGGGGTCTCGGTTTTGGGGGGTGCTCGGTTTCGGGAGGGGTCGCGGGTTTTGGGGGGGCTGGGTTTTGGGGAGGTCACGGTTTTGGGGGGCTGGGGAAGGGGTGCTCGGTTTGGGGAGGGGGTCACGGGTTTTGGGGTTTCGGTTTTGTGGGGGTCTCGGTTTTGGGAGGGGTCGCGGTTTTGGGGGGCTGGGGAAGGGGTGCCCGGTTTCGGGAGGGGTCGCCGGTTTTGGGGTCTCGGTTTTGGGAGGGGTCGCGGTTTTGGGGGGCTGAGGAAGGGGTGCCCGGTTTGGGGGGTGCCCGGTTTCGGGAGGGGGTCGCGGTTTTGGGGTCTCGGTTTTGGGGGGTGCTCGGTTTTGGGGGATCCCGTGGTTTTGGGGGGCTGGGGAAGGGGTGCCCGGTTTTGGGAGGGGTCGCGGTTTTGGGGTCTTGGTTTTGGGGGGTGCTCGGTTTCGGGAGGGGTCGCGGGTTTTGGGGTCTCGGTTTTGGGGGGCTTTTAAAGGGTGCTCAGGTTTTGGGGGGCTTTGAAGGGGTGCTCGGGTTTTGGGGGGTCTGGGTTTTGGGGGGTGCTCGGTTTTGGGAGGGGTCGCGGTTTTGGGGGGTGCTCGGTTTTGGGGGATCCCGTGGTTTTGGGGTGCTGGGGAAAGGGTGCCCGGTTTTGGGGGGCTTTGAAGGGGTGCTCGGGTTTTGGGGGGTCTGGGTTTTGGGGGGTGCTGGGTTTTGGGAGGGGTCGCGGTTTTGGGGGGGCTGGGTTTTGGGGGATCCCGTGGTTTTGGGGGGCTGGAGAAGGGGTGCCTGGTTTTGTGGGGGTGCCCGGTTTTGGGAGGGGTCGCGGTTTTGGGGGGGCTTTAAAGGCGTGCCCGGTTTTGGGGGGCTTTGAAGGGGTGCCCGGTTTTGGGGGGCTGGGGAAGGGGTGCCCGGTTCGGGCGGGTCCCGGTTTTGGGGGGGCTTTAAAGGGGTGCCCGGTTTTGGGGAGGGGGTGCCCTTTTTTGTGGAGGTCGCGTTTTTGGGGGGGCTTTGAAGGGGTGCCCGGTTTTGGGGAGGGGGTGCCCGGTTTTGGGGGGTCGCGGTTTTGGGGGGGCTTTGAAGGGGTGCTCGGTTTTGGGGAGGGGGTGCCCGGTTTTGGGGAGGGGGTGCCCTGTTTTGGGGGTCCCCGGTTTTGGGGAGGGGGTGCCCTGTTTTGGGGGTGCCCTGTTTTGGGGGTGCCCTGTTTTGTGGAGGTCCCGGTTTTGGGGCCGCCCTCCCCGGCAGCCGCAGAACCGGCCCGGTCGGAGCCGGCACCGGGACAAACCGGCTCCGGCGCTTCTGGGGCGTCACCGCGACGCCAGCACCGCCAGCCCGGGGGGGTCCCCCAATTCTGAACCCCCCCACCCACCCCGGGGGGCTTCAGAGAGGGGAAACCCCCCCAAAAAAAAACACTGGGAAGGGAGTGAGCTCCACAACCCCCTCAAAACACCCCAAAACAAACCCATCCCTGCCCTGAGGCTGCTGTGACCCCCCCAAAATCCACCCTAAATTCACAAAACACCCCAAAACACCCCAAAACAAACCCATCCCTCCCTCCAGGCCTCTGTGACCCCCCCAAAATCCACCCTGAATTCACAACCCCCCCAAAACACCCCAAAACAAACCCACCCCTCCCTCCAGGCTGCTGTGACCCCCCCAAAATCCACCCTAAATTCACAAAACACCCCAAAACAAACCCATCCCTGCCTTGAGGCCTCTGTGACTCCCCCAAAATCCACCCTGAATTCACAACCCCCCCAAAACAAACCCATCCCTCCCTCCAGGCCGCTGTGACCCCCCCAAAATCCACCCTAAATTCACAAAACACCCCAAAACAAACCCATCCCTGCCTTGAGGCTGCTGTGACCCCCCAAAATCCACCCTAAATTCCCAAAACACCCCAAAACACCCCAAAACAAACCCATCCCTGCCTTGAGGCCGCTGTGACCCCCCCCAAAATCCCCCCTAAATTCATAAAACACCCCAAAACACCCCAAAACAAACCCACCCCTGCCTTGAGGCTGCCATGACCCCCCCAAATCCACCCTAAATTCACAAAACACCCCAAAACAAACCCATCCCTCCTTCCAGGCCTCTGTGACCCCCCCAAAATCCCCCCTAAATTCCCAAAACACCCCAAAACACCCAAAACAAACCCATCCCTCCCTCCAGGCTGCTGTGACCCCCCAAAATCCACCCTAAATTCACAAAACACCCCAAAACAAACCCATCCCTGTCTCCAGGCTGCTGTGACCCCCCCAAAATCCACCCTAAATTCACAAAACACCCCAAAACACCCCAAAACAAACCCATCCCTGTCTCCAGGCTGCTGTGACCCCCCCAAAATCCACCCTAAATTCACAACCCCCCCAAAACACCCCAAAACAAACCCATCCCTGCCTTGAGGCCTCTGTGACCCCCCCTAAATCCACCCTAAATTCCCCAAACACCCCAAAACACCCCAAAACAAACCCATCCCTGTCTCCAGGCCTCTGTGACCCCCCAAAATCCACCCTAAATTCACAAAACACCCCAAAACAAACCCGTCCCTCCCTCCAGGCTGCTGTGACCCCACAAAATCCACCCTAAATTCACAAAACACCCCAAAACACCCCAAAACAAACCCACCCCTCCCTCCAGGCTGCTGTGACCCCCCAAAATCCACCCTAAATTCACAAAACACCCCAAAACAAACCCATCCCTGCCTTGAGGCCGCTGTGACCCCCCCAAAATCCACCCTAAATTCACAAAACACCCCAAAACACCCCAAAACAAACCCATCCCTGCCTTGAGGCCACTGTGACTCCCCCAAAATCCACCCTAAATTCCCAAAACACCCCAAAACAACCCAAAACAAACCCATCCCTCCCTTGAGTCCGCTGTGACCCCCCCAAAATCCACCCTAAATTCACAAAACACCCCCAAAATAAACCCATCCCTGCCTTGAGGCCTCTGTGACCCCCCCAAAATCCACCCTAAATTCCCAACCCCCCCGTCCCGAGCCGCTCCCACGCTGGCTCCGATCCCACCCTAAAAATAAATCGGAGCAGCGGCGCCGGCGCCGGGGAGGCCCCGAGGGGGCTGGGGGGGCTTTGGGGGTCCCTGGGACCCCCCAGCCCCGCAGTTTTTTGGTGTTTCCCTGGGATTTGGTGTTTCTGTGGGATTTTGGGGATTTTTTGGGAATGTTTTTTTCCCAGGGAGTTGTTTCAAAGCTTGGGATGTGCAGCAGGGAATGGGAGGTGTTTTTACTCCTGATCCCGCTTATCCCGAGGGTTTCTTTGGGAAGTGTTTGGCTTCCTCTGCTCTGCTCATTGTGTGTTGGGGGGCCAGGAGGATGAGGAGCGCCGTTCCCATTCCCGTCCCCATTTCTGTCCCTGTTCCCGTTCCCATTCCTGTTCCTTTTCTGATCCCATTCCCCTTCCCATTCCCGTTCCCATTTCTGTCCCTGTTCCCGTTCCCATTCCTGTTCCTTTTCTGATCCCATTCCCATTCCCATTCCCCTTCCCATTCCCGTCCCCATTTCTGTCCCTGTTCCCGTTCCCATTTCTGTCCCCGTCCCTGTTCCCATTTCTGTCCCCATCCCTGTTCCCATTCCTGTTCCTTTTCTGATCCCATTCCCGTTCCCATTCCCCTTCCCATTCCCGTTCCCATTCCCGTTCCCATTCCCATTCCTGTCCCTGTACCCATTCACATTCCTGTCCCCGTCCCTGTTCCCATTCCTGTTTCCTTTCTGATCCCATTCCCGTTCCCATTCCTGTTCCCATTCCCATTCCTGTTCCCATTCCCATTCCTGTTCCCGTCCCCATTCCTATTCCCATTCCTGTTCCCATTCCCATTTCCCATTCCTGTCCCCGTTCCTGTCCCTGTTCCCATTCCCGTTTCCGTCCCTGTTCCCATTCCCATTCCTGTTCCTTTTCTGATCCCATTCCCGTTCCCATTCCCGTTCCCATTCCCATTCCCATTCCTGTCCCTGTACCCATTCCTGTCCCCATTCCTGTTCCCATTCCTGTTCCCATTCCCATTCCTGTCCCTGTACCCATTGCTGTTCCTATTCCTGTTCCCGTTCCCATTCCCATTCCTGTCCCTGTACCCATTCACATTCCTGTCCCCGTCCCTGTTCCCATTCCTGTTCCCATTCCTGTTTCCTTTCTGATCCCGTTCCCATTCCCATTCCTGTTCCCATTCCCATTCCTGTTCCTTCCCTGTTCCCATTCCCATTCCCATTCCCATTCCTGTTCCCATTCCCGTCCCCATCCCCATTCCCATTCTTGTTCCCATTCCTGTCCCCATTTCCCGTTCCCATTTCCCATTTCTATTCTCATTTCCTGTCCCCATTCCCATTCCCGTTCCCATTCCTGTTCCCATTTCCCATTCCCATTCCCATTCCCATTCCCGTCCCCATTCCTGTTCCCATTCCCATTCCTATTCCCATTCCCGTTCCCATTCCTGTCCCCATTCCTGTCCCCATTCCTGTTCCCATTTCCCGTTCCCATTCCCGTTCCTCTCCACAGGAACACCACAGAAATATGACCCGACTTTCAAAGGCCCCATCTATGACAGGTAAGCCCAGAGTCCCCAAATCCGGGGTCCCAAATCCGGGGTCCCCAAATCCTCGGTCCCCAAATCCGGGATCCCCAAATCCGTGGTCCCAAAATCCATGGTTCCCCAAATCCGGGGTCCCCAAATCTGCATTCCCAACTCCGTGGTCCCCAAATCCAGGGTCCCCAAATCCGGGGTCCCCAAATCCGGGGTCCCCAAATCCGGAGTCCCCAAATCCGGGGTCCCCAAATTCTCTGTCCCAAAATCTGTGGTTCCCAAATCCATGGTCCCAAATCCATGGTTCCTAAATCCTTGGTCCCCAAATCCTCAGTCCCCAAATCCTCAGTCCCCAAATCTGGGGTCCCCAAATCCTGGGTCCCCACCCCAAATCCACGTTCCCCCAAATCCACAGCCCCAAATCCTTGGTCCCCAAATCTGGGGTCCCCAAATCCATGATCCCCCAAGTCTGTGGTCCCCAAATCCTCGGTCCCCAAATCCTCGGTCCCCAAGTCCTCGGTCCCCAAATCCGTGGCCCCAAATCCGCGGCCCCAAATCCAGGATCCCCAAATCCGGGGTCCCCGAATCCGGGGTCTCAAATCCTTGGTCCCCAAATCCGGGGTCCCCAAATCCGTGACCCCACCTTGTCCCCACTGCCAGGGGCTGCACGGACATCGTCTGCTGTGTCCTGCTGGTGGTGGCCATCGTGGGCTACGTGGTGGTCGGGACCCAAATTTGGGGTCCCCAAATCCAGAGTCCCCAAATCTGCGTTCCCAAATCCATGGTCCTGAAATCCATGGTTCCCAAAATCCACAGTTCCAAATCCGGGGTCCCCAAATCCTCGGTCCCCGAATCTGGGGTACCCAAATCTGTGTTCCCCCAAGTCCGCGGTCCCCAAGTCCGCGGTCCCCAAGTCCGCGGTCCCCAAATCTGGGGTCCCCAAATCCGGGGTCCCCAAATCCGTGGTCCCCAAATCCGGGGTCCCCAAATCCTCGGTCCCCAAATCCGGGGTCCCCAAATCTGGGGTCCCCAAATCCATGGTCCCAAAATCTGTGGTTCCCAAATCCATGGTCCCAAATCCATGGTTACTAAATCCTTGGTCCCCAAATCCACAGTTCCCAAATCCTCGGTCCCCAAATCTGTGGTCCCCAAATCCGGGGTCCCCAAATCCATGATCCCCCAAATCCGGGGTCCCCAAATCCATGATCCCCCAAATCCGTGGTCCCCAAATCCGTGGTCCCCAAATCCAGCGTCCCCAAATCCTCGGTCCCCAAATCCGGGGTCCCCAAATCCATGGTTCCTAAATCCTTGGTCCCCAAATCCTTGGTCCCCAAATCCTTGGTCCCCAAATCCGGGGTCCCAAAATCCGGGGTGCCAAAATCCGTGGTCCCCAAATCCACGTTCCCCCAAATCCTCGGTCCCCAAATCTGCGTCCTCAAATCCACGGTCCCAAATCCACGGTCCCAAATCCGCGGTCCCCAAATCTGCGTTCCCAAATCCATGCTCCCGAAATCCATGGTTCCCTAAATCCAGAGTCCACAAATCTGCGTTCCCAAAATCCTCAGTCCCTAAATCCTTGGTCCCCAAATCCTTGGTCCCCAAATTCACGGTCCCCAAATCTGCAGTTCCCAAATCCACAGTTCCTAAATCTGGGGTCCCCAAATCCGGGGTCCCCAAATCCACGGTCCCCAAATCTGGAGTCCCCAAATCCTCAGTCCCCAAATCTGGGGTCCCGAAATCCTGGGTCCCCACCCCAAATCCACGTTCCCCCAAATCCACAGCCCCAAATCCTTGGTCCCCAAATCCGGGGTCCCCAAATCCATGTTCCCCCAAGTCCGTGGTCCCCAAATCCTCGGTCCCCAAATCCACGGTTCCCAAATCCGGGGTCCCCAAATCCGGGGTCCCCAAATCCGCGGTCCCCAAATCCGCGGTCCCCAAATCTGGGGTCCCCAAATCTGGGGTCCCCAAATCCACGGTTCCCAAATCCATGGTCCCAAATCCGTGGTCCCTAAATCCGGGGTCCCTAAATCCTCGGTCCCCAAATCCGTGGTCCCCAAATCCGTGGTCCCCAAATCCGTGGTCCCCAAATCCTTGGTCCCCAAATCCGGGGTCCCAAAATCCGTGGTCCCCAAATCCACATTCCCCCAAGTCCGTGGTCCCCAAATCTGCGTTCCCCAAATCCAGGGTCCCCAAATCTGGGGTCCCCAAATCCTGGGTCCCCACCCCAAATCCACGTTCCCCCAAATCCACAGCCCCAAATCCTTGGTCCCCAAATCCGGGGTCCCCAAATCCATGATCCCCCAAATCCACAGTCCCAAATCTGGGGTCCCCAAATCTGGGGTCCCCAAATCCTCGGTCCCCAAATCCGGGGTCCCCAAATCCTCAGTCCCCAAATCTGGGGTCCCCAAATCCATGGTCCCAAATCCATGGTTCCTAAATCCTCGGTCCCCAAATCCAGGGTCCCCAAATCCATGATCCCCCAAGTCCGTGGTCCCCAAATCCTCAGTCCCCAAATCCGTGGTCCCCAAATCCATGGTCCCAAATCCATGGTCCCAAATCCATGGTTCCTAAATCCTTGGTCCCCAAATCCACAGTTCCCAAATCCAGAGTCCCCAAATCCTCAGTCCCCAAATCTGGGGTCCCCAAATCCGGGGTCCCCACCCCAAATCCACGTTCCCCCAGATCCTTGGTCCCCAAATCCGGGGTCCCCAAATCCGTGACCCCACCTTGTCCCCACTGCCAGGGGCTGCACGGACATCGTCTGCTGTGTCCTGCTGGTGGTGGCCATCGTGGGCTACGTGGTGGTCAGGACCCAAATCTGGGATCCGCAAATCCTGGGTCCCCACCCCAAATCCACGTTCCCCCAAATCCACAGACCCAAATCCGTGGTCCCCAAATCCAGGGTCCCCAAATATGGGGTCCCCAAATCCACAGTCCCAAATCCGTGGTCCCCAAATCCTCGGTCCCCAAATCCGGGGTCCCCAAATCCGTGGTCCCCAAATCCTCGGTCCCTGAATCCGGAGTCCCCAAATCTGTGTTCCCCCAAGTCCGTGGTCCCCAAATCCGTGGTCCCCAGATCTGGGGTCCTCAAATCCAGGGTCCCCAAATCCGGGGTCCCCAAATCCGGGGTCCCCAAATCCAGGGTCCCCAAATCCGGGGTCCCAAATCCATGGTCCCAAATCCATGGTTCCTAAATCCTCGGTCCCCAAATCCTTGGTCCCCAAATCTGGGGTCCCGAAATCCTGGGTCCCCACCCCAAATCCACGTTCCCCCAAATCCTTGGTCCCCAAATCCGTGATCCCCAAATCCATGACCCCACCCTTCTCCTGTCCCCGCTGCCAGGGGCTGCACGGACATCGTCTGCTGTGTCCTGCTGGTGGTGGCCATCGTGGGCTACGTGGTGGTCGGGACCCAAATTTGGGGTCCCCAAATCCTGGGTCCCCACCCCAAATCCACGTTCCCCCAAATCCGTGGTCCCCAAATCTGGGGTCCCCAAATCCGCGGTTCCCAAATCCGGGGTCCCCAAATCCGGGGTCCCCAAATCCGTGGTCCCCAAATCCGGGGTCCCCAAATTCTCTGTCCCAAAATCTGTGATTCCCAAATCCATGGTCCCAAATCCATGGTTCCTAAATCCTTGGTCCCCAAATCCACAGTTCCCAAATCCTCAGTCTCCAAATCCGGGGTCCCCAAATCCCAGATCCCCACCCCAAATCCACGTTCCCCCAAATCCTTGGTCCCCAAATCCGGGGTCCCCAAATCCGGGGTCCCCAAATCCATGATCCCCCAAATCCGTGGTCCCCAAATCCTCGGTCCCCAAATCCACAGTCCCAAATCTGGGGTCCCCAAATCCATGGTCCCAAATCCATGGTCCCAAATCCATGGTTCCTAAATCCTTGGTCCCCAAATCCTGGGTCCCCACCCCAAATCCACAGCCCCAAATCCTTGGTCCCCAAATCCGGGATCCCCAAATCCATGATCCCCCAAGTCCGTGGTCCCCAAGTCCGTGGTCCCCAAATCCGTGGTCCCCAAATCCGGGGTCCCCAAATCCGGGGTCCCCAAATCCATGGTCCCAAATCCATGGTTCCTAAATCCAGGGTCCCCAAATCCAGGGTCCCCAAATCCATGATCCCCCAAGTCCGTGGTCCCCAAATCCTCGGTCCCCAAATCCACAGTCCCAAATCTGGGGTCCCCAAATCCGTGGTCCCCAAATCCGTGGTCCCCAAATCCGGGGTCCCCAAATCCAGGGTCCCCAAATCCGTGGCCCCAAATCCTCAGTCCCCAAATCCGGGGTCCCCAAATCTGGAGTCCCCAAATCCGGGGTCCCCAAATCCGTGGTTCCCAAATCCTCGGTCCCCAAATCCTTGGTCCCCAAATCTGGGATCCCCAAATTTGGGGTCCCCACCCTTCTCCTGTCCCCACTGCCAGGGGCTGCACGGACATCGTCTGCTGTGTCCTGCTGGTGGTGGCCATCGTGGGCTACGTGGTGGTCGGCGTGGTGGGTACGTCCGGTGGGCTGGGGGTGACCTCATGGGGGGTCTGGGGGCTTCCCAGGGGAGGGGTCTCACCATCCTCAACCCCCCAGCCTGGACCCACGGAGACCCCCGCAAGGTGATCCACCCCACGGACAGCCGCGGGCAGTTCTGCGGGCAGCAGGGGACCCCCAACGAGTGAGTTCCGCCCGCGCCGCCGGAAACACCCGGAATTCCTCGGGAAAGATTCCCAAAAAACCCCCAAACATTCCCAAAAACCCCCAAACATTCCCAAAAAACCCCCAAACATTCCCAGAAAACCCCCAAACATTCCCAAAACCCCCCAAACATTCCCAAAAACCCCCAAACATTCCCAAAAATCCCCAAACATTCCCAAAAAACCCCCAAACATTCCCAAAAAACCCCCAAACATTCCCAAAAAACCCCCAAACATTCCCAAAAAAACCCCCAAACATTCCCAAAAACCCCCAAATATTCCCGAAAAACCCCCAAACATTCCCAAAAACCCCCCAAACATTCCCAAAAAAACCCCAAACATTCCCAAAAAAACCCCAAACATTCCCAAAAAAACCCCCAAACATTCCCAAAAAACCCCCAAACTTTCCCAAAAAAACCCCAAACATTCCCAAAAAACCCCCAAACATTCCCAAAAACCCCCAAACATTCCCAAAAAAGCCTCAAACATTCCCCAAAAAACCCCAAACTTTCCCAAAAACCCCCAAACGTTCCCAAAAAACCCCCAAACATTCCCAAAAAACCCCCAAACATTCCCAAAAACCCCCAAACGTTCCCAAAAAAACCCCAAACGTTCCCAAAAACCCCCAAACTTTCCCAAAAAAACCCCCAAACATTCCCAAAAAACCCCAAACATTCCCAAAAAAACCCAAACATTCCCAAAAACCCCCAAACGTTCCCAAAAAACCCCCAAACATTCCCAAAAAACCCCAAACTTTCCCAAAAAAACCCCAAACATTCCCCAAAAAACCCCAAACATTCCCAAAAAAACCCCAAACATTCCCAAAAAAACCCCAAACATTCCCAAAAAACCTCAAACATTCCCAAAAACCCCCAAACATTCCCAAAAAAACCCCCAAACGTTCCCAAAAAAACCCCAAACGTTCCCAAAAACCCCAAACATTCCCCAAAAAAACCCCCAAACATTCCCCAAAAAACCCCAAACGTTCCCAGAAAACCCCAAACATTCCCAAAAAACCCCCAAACATTCCCAAAAAACCCCCAAACATTCCCAAAAAAAACAAACATTCCCAAAAAACCCCCAAACATTCCCAAAAAACCCCAAACGTTCCCAGAAAACCCCAAACATTCCCCAAAAACCCCCAAACATTCCCAAAAAACCCCAAACATTCCCAAAAAAACCCCCAAACATTCCCAAAAAACCCCCAAACATTCCCAAAAACCCCCAAATATTCCCGAAAAACCCCCAAACATTCCCAAAAACCCCAAACATTCCCAAAAAAAACAAACATTCCCAAAAAACCCCCAAACATTCCCAAAAAACCCCCAAACATTCCCAAAAAACCCCCAAACATTCCCAAAAAACCCCCAAACATTCCCAAAAAACCCCAAACATTCCCAAAAAAACCCCAAACATTCCCAAAAAAACCCCAAACATTCCCAAAAAAACCCCCAAACATTCCCAAAAAACCCCCAAACATTCCCAAAAAAACCCCAAACGTTCCCAGAAAACCCCAAACTTTCCCAAAAACCCCTAAACATTCCCAAAAAACCCCCAAACATTCCCAAAAAACCCCAAACATTCCCAAAAAACCCCCAAACATTCCCAAAAACCCCCAAACATTCCAGAAAAACCCCAAACGTTCCCAGAAAACCCCAAACATTCCCAAAAAACCCCAAACGTTCCCAAAAAACCCCCAAACATTCCCAAAAAACCCCCAAACATTCCCAAAAACCCCCAAACGTTCCCAAAAAAACCCCAAACGTTCCCAAAAACCCCCAAACTTTCCCAAAAAAACCCCCAAACATTCCCAAAAAACCCCAAACATTCCCAAAAAAACCCAAACATTCCCAAAAACCCCCAAACGTTCCCAAAAAACCCCCAAACTTTCCCAAAAAAACCCCAAACATTCCCAAAAAACCCCCAAATATTCCCAAAAACCCCCAAACATTCCCCAAAAAACCCCAAACATCCCCAAAAAACCCCAAACATTCTCAAAAAAACCCCCAAACTTTCCCAAAAAACCCCAAACATTCCCAAAAAACCCCAAACATTCCCCAAAAAACCCCAAATATTCCCAAAAAACCCCCAAACATTCCCAAAAACCCCCAAATATTCCCAAAAAAAACCCGAAACATTCCCAAAAAACCCCCAAACATTCCCAAAAAAACCCCAAACGTTCCCAAAAAACCCCAAACTTTCCCAAAAGACCCCAAACATTCCCCAAAAAAACCCCAAACATTCCCAAAAAACCCCAAACATTCCCAAAAACCCCAAACATTCCCAAAAAAACCCCAAACATTCCCAAAAAAACCCCCAAACATTCCCAAAAAACCCCCAAACATTCCCAAAAAAACCCCAAACGTTCCCAGAAAACCCCAAACTTTCCCAAAAACCCCTAAACATTCCCAAAAAACCCCCAAACTTTCCCAAAAAACCCCAAACTTTCCCAAAAACCCCCAAACATTCCCAAAAAACCCCAAACATTCCCAGAAAACCCCAAACTTTCCCAAAAAACCCCCAAACATTCCCAAAAAAACCCCAAACATTCCCAAAAAAACCCCAAACATTCCCAAAAAAAACCCCAAACATTCCCCAAAAAACCCCAAACATTCCCAAAAAAACCCCAAACTTTCCCAAAAAACCCCCAAACATTCCCAAAAAACCCCAAACATTCCCAAAAAAACCCAAACATTCCCAAAAACCCCCAAACGTTCCCAAAAAACCCCCAAACATTCCCAAAAAACCCCAAACTTTCCCAAAAAAAACCCCAAACATTCCCCAAAAAACCCCAAACATTCCCAAAAAACCCCAAACATTCCCCAAAAAACCCCAAACATTCCCAAAAAAACCCCCAAACATTCCCAAAAAACCCCCAAACATTCCCAAAAAACCCCCAAACGTTCCCAAAAAACCCCCAAACATTCCCAAAAATCCCCAAACATTCCCCAAAAAACCCCCCAAACATTCCCAAAAAACCCCCAAACATTCCCAAAAAACCCCAAACATTCCCAAAAACCCCCAAACATTCCCAAAAAAAACCCCAAACATTCCCAAAAAAAACCCCAAACATTCCCAAAAAACCCCCAAACATTCCCAAAAAACCCCCAAACATTCCCAAAAAAACCCAAACTTTCCCAAAAAACCCCAAACATTCCCAAAAAAGCCCAAACTTTCCCAAAAACCCCCAAACATTCCCAAAAAACCCCCAAACATTCCCAAAAAACCCCCAAACATTCCCCAAAAAAACCCCAAACATTCCCCAAAAAAACCCCAAACATTCCCAAAAAACCCCAAACATTCCCAAAAAACCCCAAACATTCCCAAAAAAACCCCAAAACATTCCCAAAAAAAACCCCAAACATTCCCAAAAAACCCCCAAACATTCCCAAAAAAACCCCAAACTTTCCCAAAAAACCCCAAACTTTCCCAAAAACCCCCAAACATTCCCAAAAAACCCCCAAACATTCCCAAAAAAACCCCAAACATTCCCAAAAACCCCCCAAACATTCCCAAAAAAACCCCAAACATCCCCAAAAAAACCCCAAACATTCCCAAAAAACCCCAAACATTCCCAAAAAACCCCCAAACATTCCAAAAAAACCCCAAACATTCCCAAAAAAACCCCCAAACATTCCCCAAAAAACCCCAAACGTTCCCAGAAAACCCCAAACATTCCCAAAAAACCCCCAAACATTCCCAAAAAACCCCCAAACATTCCCAAAAACCCCCAAACATTCCAGAAAAACCCCAAACGTTCCCAGAAAACCCCAAACATTCCCAAAAACCCCCAAACATTCCCAAAAAACCCCCAAACTTTCCCAAAAAAACCCCAAACATTCCCAAAAAACCCCCAAACATTCCCAAAAACCCCCAAACATTCCCAAAAAAGCCTCAAACATTCCCCAAAAAACCCCAAACTTTCCCAAAAACCCCCAAACATGCCCAAAAAACCCCCAAATATTCCAAAAAAACCCCAAACATTCCCAAAAAACCCCAAACATTCCCAAAAAAACCCCCCAAACATTCCCAAAAATCCCCAAACATTCCCAAAAAACCCCCAAACATTCCCAAAAACCCCCAAACGTTCCCAAAAAACCCCCAAACAATCCCAAAAACCCCCAAACATTCCCAAAAAACCCCAAACGTTCCCAAAAACCCCCAAACATTCCCAAAAAACCCCAAACATTCCCAAAAAACCCCAAACATTCCCAAAAAAACCCCAAAACATTCCCAAAAAAAACCCCAAACATTCCCAAAAAACCCCCAAACATTCCCAAAAACCCCCCAAACATTCCCAAAAAAACCCCAAACATCCCCAAAAAAACCCCAAACATTCCCAAAAAACCCCAAACATTCCCAAAAAACCCCCAAACATTCCAAAAAAACCCCAAACATTCCCAAAAAAACCCCCAAACATTCCCCAAAAACCCCCAAACGTTCCCAAAAAAACCCCAAACATTCCCAAAAACCCCCAAACATTCCCAAAAACCCCCAAACATTCCCAAAAACCCCCAAACATTCCCAAAAACCCCCAAACATTCCAGAAAAACCCCAAACGTTCCCAGAAAACCCCAAACATTCCCAAAAACCCCCAAACATTCCCAAAAAACCCCCAAACGTTCCCAAAAACCCCAAACATTCCCAAAAACCCCCAAACATTCCCAAAAAATCCCAAACGTTCCCAGAAAACCCCAAACTTTCCCAAAAAAACCCCCAAACATTCCCAAAAAACCCCCAAACATTCCCAAAAAAGCCCCAAACATTCCCAAAAACCCCCAAACATTCCCAAAAACCCCCAAACATTCCCAAAAAACCCCAAACATTCCCAAAAAAACCCCCAAACATTCCCAAAAAACCCCAAATATTCCCAAAAAAAACCCCAAACATTCCCAAAAAACCCCAAACATTCCCAAAAAAACCCCCAAACATTCCCAAAAACCCCCAAATATTCCCAAAAAACCCCCAAACATTCCCAAAAACCCCCAAACATTCCCAAAAAAGCCTCAAACATTCCCCAAAAAACCCCAAACTTTCCCAAAAACCCCCAAACATTCCCAAAAAACCCCAAACTTTCCCAAAAAACCCCAAACGTTCCCAAAAAACCCCCAAACAATCCCAAAAACCCCCAAACATTCCCAAAAAACCCCAAACGTTCCCAAAAAACCCCAAACATTCCCAAAAAAAACCCAAACATTCCCAAAAAACCCCAAACTTTCCCTTTTTCCGGCAGGAAAAAACCTTTCCTTTTCTACTTCGACATCGTCAAGTGCGCCAGCCCCTTGGTGCTGCTGGAATTCCAATGCCCGACCACGCAGGTACCACCCTGACCCCTTCGGAATTCCCGGAATTCCTGGAATTCCTGGAATTCCCGAGGGAATCCTGTGAATTCCCGGGAATTCCCCGCGCAGATTTGCGTCAGTAAATGCCCGGATCGCTACATGACCTACCTGACGGCTCACGGCGACGCCGCGGCGATGGAATATTACCGGGATTTCTGCAGCCCCGAGTTCAGGAACTCGCGGAAGGTTTGGGGTTTTTGTGGGGTTTTTTGTAGGGTTTTTGTAGGGTTTTTGTGGGGTTTTTTTGGAATTTTTTTGGGATTTTTTTGGGCTCTTTTTGGGATTTTTTTTTTATTTTTTTGGGGTTTTTTTGGGATTTTTTTGGGATTTTTTTGGGGTTTTTTGGGTTTTTTTTGGGGGTTTTTTTAGGGTTTTTTTGGGATTTTTTTGGGCTCTTTTTGGGATTTTTTTTGGATTTTTTTGGGATTTTTTTGGATTTTTTTGGGATTTTTTTGGGCTCTTTTTGGGATTTTTTTTTTATTTTTTTTGGTTTTTTTTGGGATTTTTTTTGGGTTTTTTTGGGTTTTTTGGGCTTTTTTTTGGTTTTTTTTTTGGGTTTTTTTTGGGTTTTTTGGGATTTTTTTTGGGGGTTTTTTTAGGGTTTTTTTGGGGGTTTTTTTGGGTTTTTTTGGGGGTTTTTGTGAGGTTTTTTTGGGGGTTTTTTTGGTTTTTTTGGGGTTTTTCGGGGTTTTTTTAGGGTTTTTGTGGAGTTTTTTGGGGTTTTTATGGGGTTCTTGTGGTGTTTTTTTGGGGTTTTTGTGGGGATGTTTTTGGTTTTTTTGGGGTTTTTTTGGGGTTTTTGGGGGTTTTTTTGGGATTTTTTTGGGGTTTTTTTGGGGTTTTTTTGGGGTTTTTGTAGGGTTTTTGTGGGGTTTTTTTTGTTTTTTTTGTGTTTTTTTTAGGGTTTTTGTGGGTTTTTTTGGGGGTTTTGGTGGGGTTTTTTTGGGGTTTTTTGGGGTTTTTTGGGGGTTTTTTTGGGGTTTTTTTGGGTTTTTGTGGGGTTTTTTTGGGGTTTTTTTTGGGTTTTTTTGGGGGGTTTTTGTGGGGTTTTTGTGGGGGTTTTTGTGGGGTTTTTGTGGGGGTTTTTTGGGTTTTTTTGGGGTTTTTTTGGGGGTTTTTTTGGGATTTTTTTTTGGATTTTTTTGGGATTTTTTTGGATTTTTTTGGGCTCTTTTTGGGATTTTTCTGGGATTTTTTGGGGGTTTTTTGGGTTTTTTTTTGATTTTTTTTTTTTATTTTTTTGGGGTTTTTTTGGGGTTTTTTGGGATTTTTTTGGGATTTTTTGGGGGGTTTTTTGGGATTTTTTTTGGGATTTTTTTGGGATTTTTTTTGGGTTTTTTGGGGTTTTTTTGGTGTTTTTTTAGTGTTTTTTTGGGGGTTTTTTGGGGTTTTTTTTTTGGTTTTTTGGGTTTTTTTTTGGGGTTTTTTTGGGTTTTTTTGGGGGTTTTTTTAGGTTTTTGGGGGTTTTTTTGGGGTTTTTTGGGGGTTTTTGTGGGGTTTATGTGGGTTTTTTTTGGGGTTTTTTTAGGTTTTTTTTTGGGTTTTTTTGGGATTTTTTGGGGCTCTTTTTGGGATTTTTTTTTATTTTTTTGGGCTCTTTTTGGGATTTTTTTGGGATTTTTTGGGGATTTTTTTGGGTTTTTTTGGGATTTTTTTGGGGTTTTTGTGGGGTTTTTTTGGGATTTTTTTTGGGTTTTTTTGGGTTTTTTTGGGATTTTTTGGGTTTTTGTGGGTTTTTTTTGGGGTTTTTTGGGGGGTTTTTTGTGTTTTTTTTTGTTTTTTTAGGGTTTTTTTTGGTTTTTTTTTGGGGGTTTTTGGGGTTTCTCGGGGTTTTTTTAGGGTTTTTGTGGGGTTTTTTGTGGGGTTTTTTTGGGGTTTTTTTGCTTTTTTTGGGTGGTTTTTTGGGGTTTTTTTGGGGGTTTTTGTGGGGTATTTTTTGAATTTTTGGGGGTTTTTTTGGGGTTTTTTGGGTTTTTTTTGGGGGATTTTTGGGCTTTTTTTGGGGTTTTTTTGGGTTTTTTGGGGTTTTTTGGGGGTTTTTGTAGGGTTTTTGTGGGGTTTTTTTGGGGTTTTTTTAGGTTTTTTTGGGGGGTTTTTTTGGGGTTTTTTGGGGTTTTTTTTGGGTTTTTTTTGGGGTTTTTTTGGGGTTTTTGTGGGGTTTTTTTTGGTTTTTTTTTTGGTTTTTTTTGGGGGGTTTTTGTGTGGTTTTTTTGGGGTTTTTGTGGGGTTTTTGTGGGGTTTTTGTGGGGTTTTTTGGGGGTTTTTGTGGGGTTTTTTTGTGGGTTTTTTTGGGGTTTTTTTGGTTTTTTTTTGGTTTTTTTTGGGGTTTTTTTGAGGTCTTTGTGGGGTTTTTTCGGGATCGTCGTTTCCCCGTGCCCGGAGCGTTGATGTCTGCCTGTTCTCCCCACCCAGGCTCCCGTGGAGGTGCTGAAGGACAGGGAGTGTCCGGCCATGCTCATTCCCAGCACGCCGCGTACGTCTGCAATTAACGAGGAGCTCATTAACGGCTCCGCTTCCGTCGGGGTTTTTTTTTTCAGAGGCAGTTTGGGGTTTTTGGGGGGTTTGGGACCATTGGGATTTTTTTCAGAGGGGGTTTGGGGGTTTTTGGGGGGTTTGGGACCATTGGGATTTTTTTCAGAGGCTTTTTGGGAGGTTTGGGACCAGTGGGATTTTTTTCAGAGGTGATTTGGGACCGTTGGGATTTTTTTCAGAGGTGGTTTGTGGGGTTTGGGACCACTGGGATTTGTTTCAGAGGTGGTTTGGGGGGTTTGGGACCATTGGGATTTTTTTCAGAGGCTTTTTGGGAGGTTTGGGACCATTGGGATTTTTTTCAGAGGGCTTTTGGGGGGTTTGGGACCATTGGGATTTTTTTCAGAGGCTTTTTGGGGGGTTTGGGACCATTGGGATTTTTTTCAGAGGCTTTTTGGGGGGTTTGGGACCATTGGGATTTTTTTCAGAAGCTTTTTGGGGGTTTGGGACCAGTGGGATTTTTTTCAGAGGCTTTTTGGGAGGTTTGGGACCATTGGGATTTTTTTCAGAGGGGGTTTGGGGGGTTTGGGGGGCTTTGGGACCATTGGGATTTTTTTCAGAGGCTTTTTGGGGGGTTTTGGGGGGTTTGGGACCGTTGGGATTTTTTTCAGAGGTGGTTTGGGGGTTTTTGGGGGGTTTGGGACCATTGGGATTCTTTTCAGAGGCGGTTTGGGGGTTTTTGGGGGGTTTGGGACCATTGGGATTTTTTTCAGAGGTGGTTTGGGGGTTTTGGGGGGTTTGGGGGGTTCTGAGGGTCCTGTGGGGGATTTGGGACCATTGGGATTTTTTTCAGAGGTGGTTTGGGGGTTTTTGGGGGCTTTGGGACTGTTGGGATTTTTTTCAGAGGCTTTTTGGGGGGTTTGGGGGTTTTGGGACCATTGGGATTTTTTTCAGAGGCGGTTTGGGGGTCCTGTGGGGGGTTTGGGACCATTGGGATTTTTTTCAGATGCGGTTTGGGGGTTTTTGGGGGGTTTGGGACCACTGGGATTTTTTTCAGAAGCTTTTTGGGGGGTTTGAGACCGTTGGGATTTTTTCCGCGGTGGTTTGGGGGGTTCTGGGGGTCCTGGGGGGGATTTGGGATCATTGGGATTTTTTTCAGAGGCATTTTGGGGGGTTCTGGGGGTTTTTGGGGGGTCTGGGACCATTGGGATTTTTTCAGAGGCGGTTTTGGGGGGTTCTGGGGGTTTTTGGGGGGTTCTGGGGGTTTTTGGGGGGTTTGGGACCCCTCATTTTCCCAGCTGAGCTCCTGTTTTTCCCTTCCTTGATCTCCCCAGTGGCACGGAGATGTTTCCCAGCCATCCAGGCCAAGAAAGGCGTCATCATGGTGGGCAACGAGACCACCTACGACGACGGCCGGGGGCGCCGCAGGAACGTCACCGAGCTGCTGGAAGGCGCCAAGTCAGTCCTGGATTCACTCCCCCTCGTTAAGAGCCGCTTCGTTAGCGCTGCTTCGTCGGTTTGAGGCGTCAGAAACCCAACCAAAATCCCGACATTCCCACCAAAATGTTGGGAATGGGAGGGGAGGGCTGGAGAGGAGACGCGGCGCGGGCGGTGATGGGAATTTGCCGTGCAGAAATGTGGGATTTTCTCGGTTTTGGGGTTTCCTCTTCATCGGTGTTCCTCGGTTTCCTTGCAGAAAAGCCAACGTGGTGCTGGAGACCCGTCAGCTGGCCATGAAGATCTTCGAGGATTACACCGTGTCCTGGTACTGGATCATCATGTGAGCACGGGGCAAAAATCCCAGGATTTGGGGGTTCTTTTCCATGATTTCCATGTGGGATCGGGGCAAAAATCCCGGGATTTTGGGGTTCTTTTCCATCATTTCCACGTGGGACTGGGGCGAAAATCCCAGGATTTTGGGGTTCTTTTCCATGATTTCCATGTGGGATCGGGGCAAAAATCCCGGGATTTGGGGGTTCTTTTCCATGATTTCCACGTGGGATCGGGGCAAAAATCCCAGGATTTTGGGGTTCTTTTCCATGATTTCCACGTGGGATCGGGGCAAAAATCCCGGGATTTTGGGGTTCTTTTCCATGATTTCCATGTGGGACTGGGGCAAAAATCCCAGGATTTTGGGGTTCTTTTCCATCATTTCCATGTGGGATCGGGGCAAAAATCCCAGGATTTTGGGGTTCTTTTCCATGATTTCCATGTGGGACTGGGGCAAAAATCCCGGGATTTTGGGGTTCTTTTCCATGATTTCCATGTGGGATTGGGGCAAAAATCCCAGGATTTTGGGGTTCTTTTCCATGATTTCCATGTGGGATCGGGGCAAAAATCCCGGGATTTGGGGGTTCTGTTCCATGATTTCCATGTGGGATCGGGGCAAAAATCCCGGGATTTTGGGGTTCTTTTCCATGATTTCCATGTGGGACTGGGGCAAAAATCCCAGGATTTTGGGGTTCTTTTCCATCATTTCCATGTGGGATCGGGGCAAAAATCCCGGGATTTTGGGGTTCTTTTCCATGATTTCCATGTGGGACTGGGGCAAAAATCCCGGGATTTTGGGGTTCTTTTCCATGATTTCCATGTGGGATCGGGGCAAAAATCCCGGGATTTGGGGGTTCTGTTCCATGATTTCCATGTGGGATCGGGGCAAAAATCCCAGGATTTTGGGGTTCTTTTCCATCATTTCCATGTGGGATCGGGGCAAAAATCCCGGGATTTTGGGGTTCTTTTCCATGATTTCCATGTGGGATCGGGGCAAAAATCCCGGGATTTTGGGGTTCTTTTCCATGATTTCCACGTGGGATCGGGGCAAAAATCCCGGGATTTTGGGGGCTCTTTTCCATGATTTCCACGTGGGATTGGGGCAAAAATCCCGGGATTTTGGGGTTCTTTTCCATCATTTCCACGTGGGATCGGGGCAAAAATCCCAGGATTTTGGGGTTCTTTTCCATGATTTCCACGTGGGATCGGGGCAAAAATCCCGGGATTTGGGGGTTCTTTTCCATGATTTCCATGTGGGATCGGGGCAAAAATCCCAGGATTTTGGGGTTCTTTTCCATGATTTCCATGTGGGATCGGGGCAAAAATCCCAGGATTTGGGGTTCTTTTCCATCATTTCCATGTGGGATCGGGGCAAAAATCCTGAGATTTTGGGGTTCTTTTCCATGATTTCCATGTGGGACTGGGGCAAAAATCCCAGGATTTTGGGGTTCTTTTCCATGATTTCCACGTGGGATCGGGGCAAAAATCCCAGGATTTTGGGGTTCTTTTCCATGATTTCCATGTGGGATTGGGGCAAAAATCCCGGGATTTGGGGGTTCTTTTCCATGATTTCCACGTGGGATTGGGGCAAAAATCCCGGGATTTTGGGGTTCTTTTCCATGATTTCCATGTGGGATCGGGGCAAAAATCCTGAGATTTTGGGGTTCTTTTCCATGATTTCCACGTGGGACTGGGGCAAAAATCCCGGGATTTTGGGGTTCTTTTCCATGATTTCCATGTGGGATCGGGGCAAAAATCCCGGGATTTTGGGGTTCTTTTCCATGATTTCCATGTGGGATCGGGGCAAAAATCCCGGGATTTTGGGGTTCTTTTCCATGCTTTCCATGTGGGATTGGGGCAAAAATCCTGAGATTTTGGGGGTTCTTTTCCATGATTTCCACGTGGGATCGGGGCAAAAATCCCAGGATTTTGGGGTTCTTTTCCATGATTTCCACGTGGGATCGGGGCAAAAATCCCAGGATTTTGGGGTTCTTTTCCATGTGGGATCGGGGCAAAAATCCCGGGATTTTGGGGTTCTTTTCCATGATTTCCACGTGGGATCGGGGCAAAAATCCCGGGATTTTGGGGTTCTTTTCCATGATTTCCATGTGGGATTGGGGCAAAAATCCCAGGATTTTGGGGTTCTTTTCCATGATTTCCATGTGGGATTGGGGCAAAAATCCCGGGATTTTGGGGTTCTTTTCCATCATTTCCACGTGGGATCAGGGGCAAAAATCCCAGGATTTTGGGGTTCTTTTCCATGATTTCCATGTGGGATCGGGGCAAAAATCCCGGGATTTTGGGGTTCTTTTCCATGATTTCCATGTGGGATCGGGGCAAAAATCCCAGGATTTTGGGGTTCTTTTCCATGATTTCCATGTGGGATCGGGGCAAAAATCCCGGGATTTTGGGGGTTCTTTTCCATGATTTCCACGTGGGATCGGGGTAAAAATCCCGGGATTTTGGGGTTCTTTTCCATGATTTCCACGTGGGATTGGGGCAAAAATCCCGGGACTTTGGGGTTCTTTTCCATGATTTCCATGTGGGATCGGGGCAAAAATCCCAGGATTTTGGGGTTATTTTCCATCATTTCCACGTGGGATCGGGGCAAAAATCCCGGGATTTTGGGGTTCTTTTCCATCATTTCCACGTGGGATTGGGGCAAAAATCCCGGGATTTTGGGGTTCTTTTCCATGATTTCCATGTGGGATCGGGGCAAAAATCCCAGGATTTTGGGGTTATTTTCCATCATTTCCACGTGGGATCGGGGCAAAAATCCCGGGATTTTGGGGTTCTTTTCCGTGATTTCTATGTGGGATCGGGGCAAAAATCCCGGGATTTTGGGGTTCTTTTCCGTGATTTCTATGTGGGATTGGGGCAAAAATCCCGGGATTTTGGGGTTCTTTTCCATCATTTCCACGTGGGATTGGGGCAAAAATCCCGGGATTTTGGGGTTCTTTTCCATGATTTCCATGTGGGATTGGGGCAAAAATCCCAGGATTTTGGGGTTCTTTTCCATGTGGGATCGGGGCAAAAATCCCAGGATTTTGGGGTTCTTTTCCATGATTTCCACGTGGGATTGGGGCAAAAATCCCGGGATTTGGGGTTCTTTTCCATGATTTCCACGTGGGATCGGGGTAAAAATCCCGGGATTTTGGGGTTCTTTTCCATCATTTCCATGTGGGATCGGGGCAAAAATCCCGGGATTTTGGGGTTCTTTTCCATGATTTCCATGTGGGATCGGGGCAAAAATCCCGGGAATTTGGGGTTCTTTTCCATGATTTCCACGTGGGATCGGGGCAAAAATCCCGGGATTTTGGGGTTCTTTTCCATGATTTCCATGTGGGATTGGGGCAAAAATCCCAGGATTTTGGGGTTCTTTTCCATGATTTCCATGTGGGATCGGGGCAAAAATCCCAGGATTTCGCGGTTCTTTTCCATGATTTCCACATGGGATCGGGGCAAAAATCCCAGGATTTTGGGGTTCTTTTCCATGATTTCCAAGTGGGATCGGGGCAAAAATCCCAGGATTTTGGGGTTCTTTTCCATGATTTCCACGTGGGATCGGGGTAAAAATCCCAGGATTTTGGGGTTCTGTTCCATGATTTCCATGTGGGATCGCGGCAAAAATCCCGGGATTTTGGGGTTCTTTTCCATGATTTCCATGTGGGATCGGGGCAAAAATCCCGGGATTTTGGGGTTCTTTTCCATGATTTCCACGTGGGATCGGGGCAAAAATCCCGGGATTTTGGGGTTCTTTTCCATGATTTCCACGTGGGATTGGGGCAAAAATCCCGGGATTTTGGGGTTCTTTTCCATGATTTCCATGTGGGATCGGGGCAAAAATCCCGGGATTTTGGGGTTCTTTTCCATGATTTCCATGTGGGATCGGGGCAAAAATCCCGGGATTTTGGGGGCTCTTTTCCATGATTTCCACGTGGGATTGGGGCAAAAATCCCGGGATTTTGGGGTTCTTTTCCATGATTTCCACATGGGATCGGGGCAAAAATCCCAGGATTTTGGGGTTCTTTTCCATGATTTCCAAGTGGGATCGGGTCAAAAATCCCAGGATTTTGGGGTTCTTTTCCATGATTTCCACGTGGGATTGGGGCAAAAATCCCGGGATTTTGGGGTTCTTTTCCATCATTTCCACGTGGGATCGGGGCAAAAATCCCAGGATTTTGGGGTTCTTTTCCATGATTTCCACGTGGGATCGGGGTAAAAATCCCAGGATTTTGGGGTTCTGTTCCATGATTTCCATGTGGGATCGCGGCAAAAATCCCGGGATTTTGGGGTTCTTTTCCATCATTTCCACGTGGGATCGGGGCAAAAATCCCAGGATTTTGGGGTTCTTTTCCATGATTTCCATGTGGGATCGGGGCAAAAATCCCGGGATTTTGGGGGCTCTTTTCCATGATTTCCACGTGGGATTGGGGCAAAAATCCCGGGATTTTGGGGTTCTTTTCCATGATTTCCACATGGGATCGGGGCAAAAATCCCAGGATTTTGGGGTTCTTTTCCATGATTTCCAAGTGGGATCGGGTCAAAAATCCCAGGATTTTGGGGTTCTTTTCCATGATTTCCACGTGGGATTGGGGCAAAAATCCCGGGATTTTGGGGTTCTTTTCCATCATTTCCACGTGGGATCGGGGCAAAAATCCCAGGATTTTGGGGTTCTTTTCCATGATTTCCACGTGGGATCGGGGTAAAAATCCCAGGATTTTGGGGTTCTGTTCCATGATTTCCATGTGGGATCGCGGCAAAAATCCCGGGATTTTGGGGTTCTTTTCCATCATTTCCATGTGGGATCGGGGCAAAAATCCCAGGATTTGGGGTTCTTTTCCATGATTTCCACGTGGGATCGGGGTAAAAATCCCAGGATTTTGGGGTTCTGTTCCATGATTTCCATGTGGGATCGCGGCAAAAATCCCGGGATTTTGGGGTTCTTTTCCATGATTTCCATGTGGGATCGGGGCAAAAATCCCGGGATTTTGGGGTTCTTTTCCATGATTTCCACGTGGGATTGGGGCAAAAATCCCGGGATTTTGGGGTTCTTTTCCATGATTTCCATGTGGGATCGGGGCAAAAATCCCGGGATTTTGGGGTTCTTTTCCATCATTTCCACGAGGGATCGGGGCAAAAATCCCAGGATTTTGGGGTTATTTTCCATGATTTCCATGTGGGATCGGGGCAAAAATCCCGGGATTTTGGGGTTCTTTTCCACGTGGGAGCGTGGTGAGAACGCGGCCGCCTTCCTCCTGCAGAGGTTTGGTCATCGCCATGGTGGCCAGCTTGATCTTCATCGTCCTCCTGCGATTCCTGGCCGGGATCATGGTGTGGGTGATGATCGTCATGGTGATCCTGGTGTTGGGATACGGTGAGGTTGGGAGCCTCTCTCTCTCTCCCTGAATTTTCCCATTTTTCCCATTTTCTCTTTCCCATTTTTCCCATTTTTCCCATTTTTCCCATTTTTTCCATTTTTCCCATTTTCTCTTTCCCATTTTTCCCATTTTTCCCATTTTTCCCATTTTTCCCATTTTCTCTTTCCCATTTTCCCCATTTTCCCCATTTTTCCCATTTTCTCTTCCCCATTTTTCCCATTTTTCCCATTTTTCCCATTTTTCCCATTTTTCCCATTTTCTCTTTCCCATTTTTCCCATTTTTCCCATTTCTCCCATTTTCTTTTTCCCATTTTTCCCATTTTTCCCATTTTCTCTTTCCCATTTTTCCCATTTTTCCCATTTCTCCCATTTTCTTTTTCCCATTTTTCCCATTTTTCCCATTTTCTCTTTCCCATTTTTCCCATTTTCTCTTTCCCATTTTTCCCATTTTCTCTTTCCCATTTTCCCATTTTTCCCATTTTTCCATTTTCTCTTCCCCATTTTTCCCATTTTTCCCATTTTCTCTTTCCCATTTTCCCCATTTTCCCCATTTTCCCCATTTTCCCATTTTCCCCATTTTCCCCATTTTTCCCATTTTCCCCATTTTTCCCATTTTCCCCATTTTTCCCATTTTCCCCATTTTCCCCATTTTTCCCATTTTCTCTTCCCCATTTTCCCATTTTTCCCATTTTCCCTTTCCCATTTTTCCCATTTTTCCCGTTTCCGGTGGGATTTGCGCCGCGTCCTTCCGGGTGTTTCCTCCCCATCCAGCTCCGTTTTCGCCGTGTAAACAAAATCCCCATTTTAATATTTTTTTTTAAATTTCATTCCCGCTTTTCCTTTCTTCAGGAATCTTCCACTGTTACATGGAATACGCCAAATTAAAAGGGGAAGCGGGGTCGGACGTGTCCCTGACGGATCTGGGCTTCCAGACCGATCTCCGCGTCTACCTCCACCTGCGGCAGACGTGGCTGGCGTTCCGTACGTGCTCCTCTGGAATTGGGGTGGGATCCAGAGATGGTTTGATGGGAATGAGGTCACAGAGGGATTTTTGGGGTGTTCACACCTGAAGGAGGGACTTTGGTGGGTGCTGGATGTTCCTGGGAGGAGCGTTGGGAAATTTGGGGTTAAAGTGGGGTTTAACTGGGGTTAAACTGGAGCTTAATTGGAGTTTAATTGGAATTTAACTGAGGTTAAACTGGGGTTGAACTGGGGTTTAACTGGAGTTTAACTGGGGTTAAAGTGGGGTTTAACTGGGGTTTAACTGGGGTTAAACTGGGGTTAAATGGGGGTTAAACTGGGGTTAAACGGGGGTTAAAGTGGGGTTTAACTGGGGTTTAACTGGGGTTAACTGGGGGTCAAATGGGGGTTAAACTGGGGTTGAAGTGGGGTTGAAGTGGGGTTTAACTGGGGTTAAATTGGGGTTGAAGTGGGGTTTAACTGGGGTTTGACTGGGGTTAAAGTGGGGTTTAAGTGGGGTTTAAGTGGGGTTTAACTGGGGTTAAAGTGGGATTAAAGTGGGGTTAAACTGGGGTTTAACTGGGGTTAAAGTGGGGTTAAAGTGGGGTTAAAGTGGGGTTAAAGTGGGGTTAAAGTGGGGTTAAACGGGGGTTAAAGTGGGATTAAAGTGGGGTTAAAGTGGGGTTAAAGTGGGGTTAAAGTGGGGTTAAAGTGGGGTTAAAGTGGGGTTTAACTGGGGTTAAACTGGGGTTAAACTGGGGTTTAACTGGAGTTTAACTGAGGTTTAACTGAGGTTAAACTGGGGTTAAACTGGGTTTTAACTGGGGTTTGACTGGGTTTTAACTGAGGTTAAACGGGTTAAACTGGGGTTTAGCTTGGGTTTAACTGGAGCTTAATTGGAGTTTAATTGGAATTTAACTGGGGTTAAAGTGGGGTTAAAGTGGGGTTAAAGTGGGGTTAAACTGGGGTTAAACTGGGGTTAAAGTGGGGTTAAACTGGGGTTTAACTGGGGTTTAACTGAGGTTAAAGTGGGGTTTAACTGGGGTTTAACTGGAGCTTAATTGGAGTTTAATTGGAATTTAATTGGAATTTAACTGGGGTTTAACTGGGGTTTAACGGGGGTTAAAGTGGGGTTTAACTGGTGTTTAATGGGTTTAACTGGGGTTAAATTGGGGTTAAACTGGGGTTAAACTGGGGTTAAACAGGGGTTTAACTGGGGCTTGACAGGGGTTAAAGTGGGGTTTAACTGGGGTTCAACCGGGGTTCAACTGGGGTTTAACTTGGGTTTAACTGGAGCTTAATTGGAGTTTAATTGGAATTTAACTGGGGTTAAACTGGGGTTTGACTGGGGTTTGACTGGGGTTAAACTGGGGTTTAACTGGGGTTTAACTGGGGTTAAACTGGGGTTAAACTGGGGTTAAACGGGGGTTAAAGTGGGGTTTAACTGGGGTTTAACTGGGGTTAACTGGGGGTCAAATGGGGGTTGAAGTGGGGTTGAAGTGGGGTTGAAGTGGGGTTAAAGTGGGGTTAAAGTGGGGTTAAAGTGGGGTTAAAGTGGGATTAAAGTGGGGTTTAACTGGGGTTAAACGGGGGTTAAAGTGGGGTTAAACGGGGGTTAAAGTGGGGTTAAACTGGGGTTTAACTGGAGTTTAACTGGGGTTTAACTGAGGTTAAACTGGGGTTAAACTGGGTTTTAACTGGGGTTTGACTGGGTTTTAACTGAGGTTAAACTGGGGTTAAACTGGGGTTTAGCTTGGGTTTAACTGGAGCTTAATTGGAGTTTAATTGGAATTTAACTGGGGTTAAAGGGGGATTAAAGTGGGGTTAAACTGGGGTTAAACTGGGGTTAAAGTGGGGTTAAAGTGGGGTTTAACTGGGGTTTAACTGAGGTTAAAGTGGGGTTTAACTGGGGTTTAACTGGAGCTTAATTGGAGTTTAATTGGAATTTAATTGGAATTTAACTGGGGTTTAACGGGGGTTAAAATGGGGTTTAACTGGTGTTTAATGGGTTTAACTGGGGTTAAATTGGGGTTTAACTGGGGTTAAACTGGGGTTAAACGGGGGTTAAACAGGGGTTTAACTGGGGCTTGACAGGGGTTAAAGTGGGGTTTAACTGGGGTTCAACCGGGGTTCAACTGGGGTTTAACTTGGGTTTAACTGGAGCTTAATTGGAGTTTAATTGGAATTTAACTGGGGTTAAACTGGGGTTTGACTGGGGTTTGACTGGGGTTAAACTGGGGTTTAACTGGGGTTTAACTGGGGTTAAACGGGGGTTAAACGGGGGTTAAACTGGGGTTAAACGGGGGTTAAAGTGGGGTTTAACTGGGGTTTAACTGGGGTTAACTGGGGGTCAAATGGGGGTTAAACTGGGGTTGAAGTGGGGTTGAAGTGGGGTTTAACGGGTTAAATTGGGGTTAAAGTGGGGTTTAACTGGGTTTTAACTGGGGTTAAATTGGGGTTTAAGTGGGGTTTAACTGGGGTTAAAGTGGGGTTAAAGTGGGGTTAAAGTGGGGTTAAAGTGGGGTTTAACTGGGTTTTAACTGGGTTTTAACTGGGGTTTAACTGAGGTTAAACTGGGGTTAAACTGGGGTTTAGTTTGGGTTTAACTGGAGCTTAATTGGAGTTTAATTGAAATTTAACTGGGGTTAAAGTGGGGTTAAAGTGGGGTTTAACTGGGGTTTAACTGGGGTTAAAGTGGGGTTTAACTGGGTTTTAACTGGGTTTTAACTGAGGTTAAACTGGGGTTAAACTGGGGTTTAGCTTGGGTTTAACTGGAGCTTAATTGGAGTTTAATTGAAATTTAACTGGGGTTAAAGTGGGGTTAAAGTGGGGTTTAACTGGGGTTTAACTGGGGTTAAAGTGGGGTTTAACTGGGGTTTAATTGGAGTTTAATTGGAATTTAACTGGGGTTAAACTGGGGTTAAACTGAGGTTAAACTGGGGAAGGTGAAGGTGGTCCTGACCCCACCGGGGTTTATTTTCCTCTCCCAGTGATCATCCTGTGCGTGCTGGAGCTGGTGATCGTCCTGCTGCTCATCTTCCTCCGCAAGAGGATCCTCATCGCCATCGCGCTCATCAAGGAGGCCAGCAGGTCTGGGTGTGCCCGCGGCCACTCCGGGGTTTAATTGGGGTTTAATTGGGGTTTAACTTGGGGTTTAACTTGGGTTTAATTGGGGTTTAATTGGGGTTTAACTGGGGTTTAACTGGGGTTGAATTGGGGTTTAACTTGGGGTTTAACTTGGAGTTTAATTGGGGTTTAACTTGGGTATAATTGGGGTTTAACTGGGGTTTAACTTGGGTTTAACTGGGGTTTAACTGGAGCGTAATTGGAGTTTAATTGGGGTTTAACTTGGGTATAATTGGGGTTTAATTTGGGTTTAACTGGAGCGTAATTGGAGTTTAATTGGAGTTTAATTGGAGTTTAATTGGAATTTAATTGAGGTTTAACCGGGGTTTAACTTGGGTTTAACTTGGATTTAACTGGAGCTTAATTGGAGTTTAATTGGAGTTTAATTGGAGTTTAACTTGGTTTAACTGGAGTTTAATTGGAGTTTAATTGGGGTTTAACTGGGGTATAATTGGGGTTTAACTGGGGATTAATTGGAGTTTAATTGGGGTTTAACTGGGGTATAACTGGGGTATAATTGGGGTTTAACTGGGGTTTTACTGGGGTTTAACGGGGGTTTAACTGGGGTTTAACTGGAGTTTAACTGGGATTTAACTGTGGTTTAACTGGGGTTTAACTGGGGTTTAACTGGGGTTTAACTGGGGTTTAATTGGGGTCTAACTGGGGTTTAACTGGGGTTTAACTGGGGTTTAACCATCTTCTCGCAGGGCCGTTGGTCACGTCATGTCCTCGCTGCTGTTCCCCTTGTGCACCTTCTTCCTGCTGTGCCTCTGCATCGCCTACTGGGCCAGCACCGCCGTGTATCCTTTCCTCTTCCTCTTCCTCCTCTTGCTCTTCCATTTCCTGGTCTTCCTCTTCTTCCTCTTCTTCTTCTTCCTCTTCTTCCATTTTCTCCTCTTCCTCCTCTTCTTCCTCTTCTTCCTCTTCTTCCTTTTCCTCCTTTTCTTCTTCTTCCTCTTTCTCCTCTTTCTCCTCTTTCTCCTCTTTCTCCTCTTTCTCCTCTTTCTCCTCTTTCTCCTCTTCCTCCTCTTCCTCCTCTTCCTCCTCTTCTTCTTCTTCCTTTTCTTCCTCTTCTTCTTCCTCTTCTTCCTCTTCTTCCATTTCCTCTTCTTCCATTTCCTCTTCTTCCATTTCCTCTTCTTCCATTTCCTCTTCTTCCATTTCCTCTTCTTCCATTTCCTCTTCTTCCTCTTCCTCTTCTTCCATTTCCTCCTCTTCCTCTTCCCTGCATCCCTGTTCTCCAGAAGTCCAAGGTCTCCCGTCGTGGTTTTTCCAGGCACAGAACCCCAAATCCCTGAGGTTTAACCCCAAACAAACCTCGGGGTGGAGGAAGAGCAGCAGCGGGAGCTTGGGGAGCCCGGGTTGGGTTTAGGGTTGGGTTTGGAGAACGTCCTCTCCTTAACGGTGACCTCCAGCTTCCTGTCCACCTCCAACGAGGCCGTTTACAAGGTGTTCAACGAGTCCGCGTGCCCGTTCTCCGGGCACACCTGCAAGCCCGAGGTGAGGAAACTCAGAACCTCTCCCAGATGAGACCGTGGAGGTTCCTCTGGGTTGACCGCCGCGTGTCCCGTGTCCTCTCCAGACCTTCAACACCAGCAACGTCACCAAGCTGTGCCCCGACGCCCAGTGCCTCTTCGCGTTCTACGGCGGTGAGACCGCCTATCACAAGTACCTCATCGTGCTCCAGTTCTTCAACGTCTTCATGTTCTTCTGGCTCGCCAACTTCGTCATCGCGCTGGGCCAGGTGACGCTGGCGGGCGCCTTCGCTTCCTATTATTGGGCCTTCAAGAAACCGGACGACATGCCGGCCTTCCCGCTCTTCTCCGCCTTCGGCCGCGCGCTCCGGTGCGTCCGTGGCCGCGAGGGTGGCCGGGAGCTCGGGGAGGTTGCGCCGTTGTGACCGTGTCCGTCTCTAGGTACCACACCGGCTCGCTGGCCTTCGGCTCGCTGGTCCTGGCCATCGTCCAGGTCATCAGGGTCACCCTGGAGTACCTGGACCACCGGCTGAAAGGTATCGGGGGTGGGATGGGGATGGGGAGGTGCTGAGGGGTGGGATGGGATCAGCTGAAGGGTTCCTTCCAACCCAAACCGTTCCATGGTTCTGTGAAACCGTGGAATTCCCGAGTTCTCCGGGGTGGGAGCGATGTGCCGCGGCCGCGGGCTCAGCCAGCCCGCCCCGGTGCCAGGGAATTCTGCACCAGGGAATTCCGCACCAGGAATTCTGCACCAGGAATTCTGCACCAGGGAATTCCAGGGAATTCCGTGCCAGGGAATTCTGCACCAGGGAATTCTGCACCAGGGAATTCTGCACCGGGGAATTCTGCACCAGGGAATTCTGCGCCAGGGAATTCTGCACCAGGGAATTCCAGGGAATTCTGCGCCAGGGAATTCCAGGGAATTCTGTGCCAGGGAATTCCGCGCCAGGGAATTCCGTGCCAGGAATTCTGTGCCAGGGAATTCCGCGCCGGGGAATTCCGCGCCAGGAATTCTGCACCAGGGAATTCTGCACCAGGGAATTCTGCACCAGGGAATTCTGCACCGGGGAATTCCACACCGGGGAATTCCACACCAGGAATTCCACACCAGGAATTCTGCACCAGGGAATTCTGTGCCAGGGAATTCCGCGCCGGGGAATTCCGCACCAGGGAATTCAGTGCCAGGGAATTCTGCACCAGGGAATTCTGCACCAGGGAATTCAGTGCCAGGGAATTCTGCACCAGGGAATTCTGCACCAGGGAATTCAGTGCCAGGGAATTCTGCACCAGGGAATTCTGCACCAGGGAATTCTGCACCAGGGAATTCCGCGCCAGGGAATTCTGCACCAGGGAATTCCGCGCCGGGGAATTCCACGCCAGGAATTCTGCACCAGGGAATTCCAGGGAATTCCGTGCCAGGGAATTCTGCACCAGGAATTCCGCGCCAGGGAATTCCAGGGAATTCCATGCCAGGGAATTCTGCACCAGGGAATTCCGCGCCGGGGAATTCCGTGCCGGGGAATTCTGCGCCAGGGAATTCTGCGCCAGGGAATTCCAGGGAATTCCGTGCCAGGGAATTCTGCGCCAGGAATTCTGCACCAGGGAATTCTGCACCAGGGAATTCTGCACCAGGGAATTCTGCACCAGAGAGTTCCGTGCCAGGGAATTCCGCGCCAGGGAATTCCGCGCCAGGGAATTCCGCACCGGGGAATTCTGCACCAGGGAATTCCGCGCCAGGGAATTCTGCACCAGGGAATTCTGCACCAGGGAATTCTGCACCAGGGAATTCCAGGGAATTCCGTGCCAGGGAATTCTGCACTGGGGAATTCCGTGCCAGGGAATTCCGCACCAGGGAATTCCGCGCCGGGGAATTCTGCACCAGGGAATTCTGCACCAGGGAATTCCGCGCCGGGGAATTCCGCGTCGGGGAATTCCGCGTCGGGGAATTCCGCAGCGGGGAATTCTGCACCAGGGAATTCCAGGGAATTCCGTGCCAGGGAATTCTGCACCAGGGAATTCTGCACCAGGAATTCTGCACCAGGGAATTCCACACCGGGGAATTCCGCTCCAGGGAATTCTGCACCAGGGAATTCTGCACCAGGGAATTCTGCACCGGGGAATTCCGCGCCAGGGAATTCCGCACCAGGGAATTCCACATCAGGGAATTCCGCGCCAGGAATTCTGCACCAGGGAATTCTGTGCCAGGGAATTCCGTGCCAGGGAATTCCGCGCCGGGGAATTCCGCGCCGGGGAATTCTGCACCAGGGAATTCTGCGCCAGGGAATTCTGCGCCAGGGAATTCTGCGCCAGGGAATTCTGCGCCAGGGAATTCCGCACCAGGGAATTCCGCGCCGGGGAATTCCGCACCAGGGAATTCTGCACCAGGGAATTCCGTGCCAGGGAATTCCACGCCAGGAATTCTGCACCAGGGAATTCCGCGCCAGGGAATTCTGTGCCAGGGAATTCTGCGCCAGGGAATTCTGCGCCAGGGAATTCTGCACCAGGAATTCTGCACCAGGGAATTCTGTGCCAGGGAATTCCGCACCAGGGAATTCCACGCCAGGAATTCCGTGCCAGGGAATTCCGCACCAGGAATTCTGCACCAGGGAATTCCGCGCCAGGGAATTCCGCGCCAGGGAATTCTGCGCGTTCCCGTTCATCAGGAAATGTCAACAGCCAGTGGGGGCATGGGAAGAGAACTCTGAGCACCCAGAACGGGGCTTGGGTGGGGGAATTGTGGCAACAAGGTCCCACCGCCGACCTTAAAGTGTCTGCTGGAAGATCCAGCCCCTCTGGCTTTGGTGCTGACCCCTCTTCCCTGCGCCCTCCAGCTGCTGAGAACAAGTTTGCCAAGTTCCTCCTGAGCTGCCTCAAGTGCTGCTTCTGGTGCCTGGAAAAATTCATCAAGTTCCTCAACAGGAACGCCTACATCATGGTGAGTGTCGCCCAAATGCGCCGCCCTCGAAGGGCTGCGGCTGCCGTGGGGGCAGCTCCGAGGTTTTCCTGGGAATTTTGTCTCCCGATGCTGAGGGAAAACGGAGTTTTGAGGCGTTTTTAGGCTTGAAAACCTTGACCTCAGCCGTAAGCTGTTGGTTTTGGGGAGGACCCACCACGGGTGGAGGTGTTCAGCTCTGGGTTTTCCTGGTGGATGAGAAAGCACTTCCAGGGTGGGATTTGCACCCTCCCCATGGCGGTGGACTCAGTGCAGCCCCGTTTCTCTGTCCTGTGCCCGGTTTTTCCGCCCCAGATTGCCATCTACGGCACCAACTTCTGCACCTCGGCCCGGAACGCGTTCTTCCTGCTGATGAGGAACATCATCAGGTGAGATCCCGGCGGGATGGCAACGTTTTCCACGTGTGCCTTGGCTGCTTCTCTCAGAACTCAGGGCAGGGAGCAGATGCTGAGGCTCATCTCTTGTCTCCAGGGTGGCCGTGTTAGATAAAGTCACGGATTTCCTCTTCTTCCTCGGGAAGCTCCTCATTGTGGGAAGCGTGGGTGAGTTCTGGCTTCTGGAAGTTTCTCCTCGGGGCGTCCAGCTGCCGACACCGGTTGTGCTGTCCCAAAAGCTCCGCTCGAGCCACCCCCTTGAAAGCCGCTCCTTTCCATCCTCTTCTTACCCACCCCTTGCTTCCCCAGGAATCCTCGCCTTCTTCTTCTTCACCCAGCGCATAAAGCTGGTCCAGGACACGGCGCCGCCGCTGAATTACTACTGGGTCCCGATTCTGGTGAGCTGCTCTCTCTCTTTGGGGTGGCTTTAGAAGGCCAGAGATGCCCCACACCACCCCCTCTCCACTCCTCAAGGACCTCCTTTGTTGGAGGTGTTTTCCCAGCCGCCGGCGCAATGGGCCCTTTGTCGGTGGCTGCTGGCGCCGTGCCCGCCTGCGCTGCCCACTTTGGCCTCCATCCAGCGGTGGCTGAGGCCTTTTGTCCCCACTCGGGCTGCTCCAAACAGTCCTGCCCTGTTTCCCTTCCCCTCCTTCCCCTGGGGAATGTGGGATTCAGCACTTTCCTCCTCCTCCCGCTGCCTCCGGGCTCTCATCGGCGCGCGCCGTCTCTTCCAGACGGTGATCGTGGGCTCCTACCTCATCGCCCACGGGTTCTTCAGCGTGTACGGCATGTGCGTGGACACCCTCTTCCTCTGCTTCTGTGAGTATCAACAAAATCCCCCTCTCCCATCAGGTTCGCTCCCAGATTGTCCAGTTTGGGGTTTTGCTCCCAATCCCTGTGTGGTTTTCTCTCGCTTTTTCCTTTTTTCCTCACTCCTCACCTGCTCTCCCTCGCTCGCTCCAGCTGAGGCCCCAGGCCTGTCCGTGGGCATCTCTCCCTGTTTTGGTGCTTTGGGCTCGGTGGAATTAACCACAACTAACCTCAATTTCCCTTTTTTTTCCTCCCTGTTTTCCTCCTTTTTCCACCTCTCCCGTGCGTGTCCGGTCACGCCTTCTCCATCCTCCACCTCCGCCCTGTCTCTCTCCCCGGCTCTTCCGCTGCTTTTCGCTCTTCCCCTTCACGGCCGCTTCTTCCCGGGGCTGGAAAAGGTGAAGATCTGGAGAGAAACGATGGATCTCTGGAGAGGCCTTACTACATGTCCCCCGAGCTCAGCGAGATCCTGCTGAAGGGGCATCTAGAACCTTCCAAAAGCGCCGATAGCCAAGGCTAGGGCCCAGCGCTGGCTGGAGGCCGCAGGACCCTCCCGGCCCCGACTCCCGCGGTGCCGCTCTGTCCCCCTGGAAGTCCTTCGTGGGTGGTGGACACTCAACGCCCGATGGTGTCCAGTCTTCCTTCCTGCCCCAAAAATCCGTGTTCCTGCATGGAGAGAGCCCGGCCGGAGTCGGTTGGGGGGTCCCGGTAGCGCCCGGCGAGGGGCGCGGTGCCTGAGGTCGTGGTTTTGGCGCAGAGATTTTTGTTCCCGTGGCCGGCACGAGGGATCCAGCGTGGAGGGACAGGGGTTTGTGGGATGGGCCGAGAGGGTTCTGCTGTCCCAAACTGGTCCCTGGGTGTTTCCTCCGTGTCTGCTTCAGCCAAGAGCAGCGAAACTTTCCTTGCCCTTTCCTCATCCCTCTCCTTGCAATTTCCTCCTCCTTCTTTGCAATTTCCTCACCCCTTTCCTTGCAATTTCCTCCTCCTTTGCAATTTCCTCACCCCTTTCCTTGGAATTTCCTCCTCCTTCTTTGTAATTTCCTCACCCTTTTCCTGCCCTTTCCTCACCTCTTTCCTTGCCCTTTTCCTTGTAGTTTCCTCACCCTTTTCCTTCCCTTTCCTCACCCCTTTCCTTGCCCTTTCCTCATCCTCTCCTTGCAATTTCCTCCTCCTTTGCAATTTCCTCCCCCTTTTCCTGCCCTTTCCTCACCCTTTCCCTGCCCTTTCCTCACCTCTTTCCTTGTAATTTCCTCACCTCTTTCCTTGCCCTTTCCTCACCATTTTCCTCACCCCTTTCCCTGCCCTTTCCTTGCCCTTTCCTCACCTCTTTCCTCACCATTTTCCTTGTAATTTCCTCACCCCTTTCCTTGCCCTTTCTTCACCCTTTTCCTTGCAATTTCCTCACCAATTTCCTCACCCCTTTTCCTGCCCTTTCCTCACCTCTTTCCTTGCCCTTTTCCTTGTAGTTTCTTCACCCTTTTCCTGCCCTTTCCTCACCCTTTTCCTGCCCTTTCCTCACCCTTTTCCTGCCCTTTCCTCACCCTTTCCCTGCCCTTTCCTCACCCTTTTCCTGCCCTTTCCTCACCCTTTTCCTGCCCTTTCCTCACCCTTTTCCTGCCCTTTCCTCACCCTTTTCCTGCCCTTTCTTTACCCTTTTCCTGCCCTTTCCTCACCCTTTTCCTGCCCTTTCCTCACCTCTTTCCTTGTAGTTTCCTCACTCTTTTCCTCACCCTTTCCCTGCCCTTTTCTCACCCTTTTCCTGCCCTTTCCTCACCCTTTTCCTGCCCTTTCCTCACCCTTTTCCTTGTAGTTTCCTCACCCTTTTCCTGCCCTTTACCCTTTTCCTTGCAATTTCCTCACCCTTTTCCTGCCCTTTCCTCACCTCTTTCCTTGCCCTTTTCCTTGCAATTTCCTCACCCTTTTCCTGCCCTTTTCTCACCCTTTTCCTGCCCTTTCCTCACCTCTTTCCTTGCCCCTTTTCCTTGCAATTTCCTCACCTTTTCCTGCCCTTTCCTCACCCTTTCTCTGCCCTTTCCTCACCCTTTTCCTCACCCCATCTCTATGCAAACCACAAAACTTCCAAGGACTCCAGGCGAGGTTGCAGAGCTTTGGCTTCACACCCGCTGCTTCAGCCGCCTCCCCTGCGCGGGCCAGGAGCCGTCACTGGTGGCCACAGGGACTTGGTGGCCACTGGGACTCAGAGGATTTCACTCCAGCCATGGGAGGGGTTGGGATTTCTCCTCCAGACAGCCCAGAAATGATCGAGATTTAAGAAAACAGCTCTGGTGGCTCAGCCACAGCTCCCGGCCAGACCCTCCCAGGACAAAGCCACAGTGTCGACGTTCCCATTTCCATCCCGGAAAGGATCCAAATCCCTCTCAAAACACCCCCTGGCTGTTGCGAGCCTGGGGCTTTGTGGCTTTGTTTGGTTTTGGGGTGTTGTTTTTCCCGTGGCTGGGATTTTTCCGTCCTCTTTGGCGTGTCGGGAACGAGGGGAATCGCTTTGCGTCGGCTCCAGAGCTGTTGGGAAGAGCTGAGGGGTCCCTCCTGCTCTCGGTGCCGTCCAACTTCACCCCGAGAAACAAAACCCCCAAATTTCCTCTTCTCAATCCCCGTGGGCTCTGCTGTGACAAGAAATCCCCCGTCCCACGACGAGGCTTTATTTAATCCGGGAATCGCTGTTGGGAGGATCCCAGGAGCCTCCACACCGCACCAACCCCGCCGTGGGGCCGGGGGTTTCTCTTTGCAGTGGAAGACCTGGAGCGCAACGACGGCTCGGCGGAAAAACCTTATTTCATGTCCCAGAACCTGAGGAAGCTTCTCAAGAAGACCAACAAAGGCCAGCCCGAGGCGTAGAGCCGCCCGTCCCACGTGGAATTCACCTTCATGGACCTTGGACCACCCACTCCTCCCCCCCGGCAGCGCCGGGAGGGGGGAGATCGGTAAAAACACGGATTTTTCACGACTCGGCCTTAAATCCTTGCGCTGGTGACGATGACGAGCTTGTCGCCGCTAACGAGCCGCAGGGCCCCGTGATAAAAACGGGAGAAATCCCAATTCCCGGGGTTCGGCGACTCCGGAGCGAGTTTAGGTGTGTTTGATCCCATTTTGATCCCATTTTGATCCCGTTTTGATCCCGGTGAAGCCTTTTGGGGTCGGCCTTTCCTCATCGCCCGGGATGTGGGCGCAGAGGTGACGGTCGAAGGAGCCGGGAGGTTCAGGCAGCTCCTCGTGGGGTGTTTTCCTTGTGACCCCCCCAAAAATATTTAATTACGGTTGTTCATTCGAGCCAGGACAGGCTGGGATCGCTTCCCATCCCTTACTGCCCTTTTGACACCCCAGAGCCCCCGTTCTGGGCCCTAATTAATTAATTCTTTTAGGAATAAGCTAATTAATGCTCTCGTAGCCGTTGCAGGGAGCGAAGGTGAAGGAGAGGGGGCCGTGAGCAGAATTTGGCTCTGTCCGGTTCTGGCGCTGCTCGAGGACCTGCAGATTCCACAGATTCCTCCCCAAAAATCTGCGCCTGCTCCCCCAAAGTTGTCACTTTAGGACACGGCCTCCCCCAGGTCCCTTCACCTGGGTGAGGGGTTTTGGGACCCCCGCCCCAGAGCGTGGGGAGGGGGCGTGGATGGACCTTGGGGAGGGGTTTTGGTTTAATTCCGGGTGATTTTAGCAAAGCCAGTGGCAGCCGACACCTCGTGGCTCTTGCCAGGAGGGGAAAAAGGGAGTTATTTTTTGAGCTGAAAAGGGGTCAATTAACTCTAAAATATAATTAACTCAAGCTTAAAATATAACAGAATTAACCCTCAGAGCTGGTGGAGCCACGGGAGCAGAGCCACCGTCAGCAATTGGGATTTTTTTTTGGGCTCGTTTGTTCAAAAAGGATTTAAAGAAACGCTCTGAGGATTTGGGGGATGAGTCCCACCTCCCCCCCCCCGTCAGGGCTCCAGGAATTGGTGCTGAGGGATCCCTTTGGCTGCTTTTTATCCCAATTCCTTTGTTTTGTATCATCCAGGGGGCATTTCTATGGAATTATCCAATGCTTTGGGGGAGCTTTTGTATATTTTGCTTTTCCAGGATGTTTTTTTTGGTTAGGGTTATTTGGAGCTTTTCCAGTGAATTTTTGGGGGCAAGCTTTGGTTTCTCTGACGCCGCCGGGCAGAGCTTCCCGTGCTGGAATCAAACACTGAAATTTCCCTAATTTATTTTTATTTTTAAAAAATTCCCTATATTTTCCCTTTTCCCACCTCGTTTTTCAGCAGACAGAGGAGTGGAAGGGAAAACTGAAGCCAAAAAAAAAATGGAGGAAAAGGTAAAACTGGAAAGGTGAAGGGAAAGACAGAAAAGGTGGAAAAAAGAGCTAAAAAAGTAACAGAAAAGCTCAACAGAAAAATGTCAAATGGAGCTAAAAAGAGGCAAATCCTCCCTGTTTGGGAGAAGTGGGAATAATTCAGGGAATAATGACCTTTTTCCACTTACAGCCATTCCAGCACCTCCAGTCTTGTGTCCTGCAGCTCCTGATGCTGGTTCTGGATTCATTTCTTCCCCTCCCTGTGCAGGTTTCAGGGCGGTTTTGGTTTTATTTCTGCTCAGAATGTTCGTGTTGGGGGCGAATTCCCTCTCGCTCCTCGATTTTCAGCTGTTTTCCACCTAAATCCTGACCCTTTGGGTGTGGGAAACAGCCGAGGAGCAGCGGGAACTGGGTTTATTTGCTTCAAAAAGGCAAAAAACCGGCAGGAATTGGGAAATCTGGAAGGAAAAGTGGTGAGGGAGAGGAGAAATTTGGGAAAATGTGTTCCTGGGGAAGCCAGGCTGGCTCGGCTGCCTCCCAGCAACACAGGATTTGAGAAGAATTAAGGATTTTTATTCCCAATAAGTACCAAGTGGCTTTTTAGAGGTGAAAACTGATGGTGATGGGGAGTGGTGAGGGAAATATTCCTGTAAATTTGGTTTTTTTGGAAAACCCAGAGTGAGGGCAGCTGTCTAGGAGAATTTGGTGTCTGGAACAGCTTCACCCCAAGACTGGTTTCCTTCTCTCAGGCAAAGCTCCATGTTCAAGGCGTTAAATTACAGAATTTAGGATTAACGGTGCTTTTTTCCCTGTCTAGAAACGTTGCTTCTGTCCCTACAAACCGGATTGTTCTGCGTGCAAAGAAAACAACCCCAAATCCTAAACAAAAAAAAGTGCTAAAACCCGCAGGGGCTGATGTTTTACACAGAAATTCTCATTTTTCACATGTTTTTGAGGCATTAACGGTGCCGTGATGCTCCGGAGTCTCTGCGCGGTTCCGTCAGCGTTGCCACCAACAATAAAAAAGTGCCTGTTTGGACCTCGTTCTGTTGTGTCCTTCCCTGTGAAATCACCAATTCCACCACTTTTCACCCTAAAATTGCCATTTCAGCATTTGTTCAGCTGTTTTCAAAGTCCGGGGGGTGTCACTGATTTTGGGGAGTTTTGGATGATTCTTGAATAATTTACCAATTTTCCCTCAGCCCCAGAGTATCCGAGAGAGGATTTTAAGGAGTGAAATTTATTTATTGGCATTTCCCAGGACATCAAAAGCAGAAGGTGTTTTTGAGGTCAGATGCCTGCAAAAAGACATCTCTGAGGTTGTTCCCCTCAAAAATTCAATGGTTTTTAGGTCAAGCCACTGAAAAAAAATCTGCATTTTGGAGGTCAAACCCCTTCAGAAAAGGTGGTTTTGAGGCCAAACCCCCTCGAAACAAGGCGGTTTTGAGGTCAGCCCCTCTAAAATAAATGTGACGTTGAGGTCGTTGCCCTCGCAAAAAAGGCGATTTTCACATCAAACCCCTCCAAAAAAGGCACTTTGAGGTCAAACCTTTTTGGTTCCTTGTCCGAGGAGGATGTTGTCGGTGGAGGCCTGGCTGGGTTCAGGTGCTCCGCGGGCGCGTCCCCTCAGGGGGATCCTCTGCGGCCTCCGCTCCCCTCACGGGGTCCCCTCAGCCCGCGCCCCCCCCCGGCCCGTTCCCGCCACCGCTCTGGGCCCCGCCCCCTCTGCACCACCCTCCCTCTTCCCTCTCCCATTGGTCTTACCCTGTGTCTATCACATCGCTCCGCGCCATCCCATTGGTCCGCGCCCGCCCCCGCGCTGCTTATCCCCGCCCCCCGCGCCCGCCCCTCTCGCCTCCCCGCCCCCTGCCCGTCACCTTCTCTGATTCGCTGCGTCCCCTGTCCGTCACGCTCCCCCCGCGCCCTCCTATTGGTCCGCTCCCGCCGCGCTCTCCATGGCCCCGCCCACCCCGCCGCGCGCGCGCCCCCCGCCGGCGGCGGCCCCGCCCCCGCCGCAGTCCCGGCGCCGCCGCTCCGGCCCCCGCTCCGGCCCCGCTCCGGCCCCGCCGCGGCCGCTCCGGCCCCGCTCCGGCCCTTCCCGGGCCCCGCCGGCCGGGCCGGGCCGGGCCGCTCCCCTCCCGCGAGGCACCGCCGGCAGCGCCCCGGTAGGAGCCGTGCCCGCGCCGCGCTTTGCGGGGGGGAGCCGCGCCGCGCCGAGCCGGCCGGGCCGCGCCGGGCCGGGCCGGGCGGGGGCGGTGCTGGGGCGGGAGGAGCCGGTGTGAGGTGGGGTGTGGGGGGGTGGTGGTGGTGGTGGTGAGGCGGGGGGGGGGGGCGGCGGGACGCGGTGACCCGGCCCCCCCTGTGTCCCCTCCCTCCCGCCCTGCCCATTGTGTGCAGACAAAATGGCGGCGGTGAGTGAGGGGAGGGTGGGTGGGGGGGGCGGCCGGGCCCCCTCACGGATCCCCCTCAGCCGCGGCCCGAGGGACGGGGGGGATCGAGCGGCCGGTCCGGGAGCGCGGGTGCCTCACGGGGCTCCCCCCGGCTCCCCTCATTCCTGGCCGGCGCCGCTTTGTTCGCGCCGCGTTTGCAAATGGCGGCAGCGCCCGGCGGCCCCCGCGCCCCCTCCTCACCCTCCGCGCCCCCTCCTCAGCCCCGCGGCCCCTCCTCGTTTTCGCCCCGCACTCGAGTGGGGACGGGGATGGGGGCCCTGAGGGGGGCTGGTCCCTTCCCGAACCCCTGGGGTGGGATGTTCGGGGGGGCATCGTGGAGGAGGTGGGATCGTCCCCCTTGGAGGGGCTTAAAGCCCCTCTTCCCTCCCCATCCCACCTCATCCCAGGCTGGGAATTACATTGGGATCATCCCCTTTGAGGGGGATTTTAGCCCCTTTTGCCCCTCAGGATCAGGATCTTGCTCTGCTCAGCTTTTCGCGGCCTCTGTCCCTGCTCCCTCACAGATCCCGCTGCTCCAGCCCCGTTATCCTCCTTTTCTGGAGGGTTTAGAGGAACAGAGATCCAGCACCCGCTTCCCGCCTCGTCTGCTCCGCAGGGACCGCCGGCTTTGTGCCCCCTCACTCCAGGGATTCCCGCTGGAATCCGGGGTTCCCGCTGGAATCTGGGATTCCTGCTGGAATCCAGGGTTCCTGGGAGGGTTCTGGCTCCTCATCCATCCCGGGCAGGTGCCAAAACACGGATAAAATCAACCAATTCTTTCTTAAAACGTGGCCTTGAACCCGAGCGCGGCTTTGCCTGCCTCACACTTTCCCACGTTTAAGGCAGAAATTCCAGCCTTTTACGTCCTTTGCTTGTTTTTCCCCAGTGTCCTTCCAAAAAGGCTTTTTGGGAGAGTCACTTCTTCCCTCGGGAGGCTCCATTGGAGCGCGGGAAGTTCGGTGAATTCCTGCTGGGGGTGGAAGGGGTGAGGCTGAAACCTGGTGAAATTCCAGAGTTTGTCCAATTTCCAAGGGCCGAGTGAGGATTGAGCTCCCGGTTTAACTGAATCTGTGGTTCTTCTCCTCAAGAGACAGAAATCTGCTGGTGCTGCAGCATCAGATCCCAGATTTCTCCCTCCAAAAATCCCAGGAGAGGGATAATGGGAGATTCTCTGGCTGTTGTTGTGATTCTGACTGTAGGAACGGCTGGCTGGGATTTCAACCCTTTCCTTATCTAGCCTGGAGGAAATTGAGGGAATTTTAAGGAAAATAACGGGGCTTTCAAGGCCCAGCCCAGAGCAGGAAACACCAGGAGATGCCATGTGGCTCCTTGGGAATGATTCTCCCTGCTCAGCCAGCGCCGGTCGGGGTTTAATTACAATTAAATCCAGATTTATGACACTATTAATGAATAAAATCAACAATGAATGAACTGGCAGGATTGGGATCAGAGGGGTTTCCTTGGATGGGATTGTGTGTCCGTGCAGCAGCTTGAGGGAATGAGTTTTCCCGGTTTTTATCTTAAAAATGTGGTTTTTATCTTAAAATTGTGAGTCCTGGCTCTCGGGGTGAGCTGATGGACGCGAGGCCAGAAGTGGGGAGGTGCTGGTGGATCTTCCTCATCTTCAGGTGCCTTTTCCAAAGCTTTTCCATGGAGTTTTCCTTGGAGTTACTGTGGGGCGTCACAGGGCCGGGATTGAACCGGTCAGGAGCAGTGGGGGAAAGCGGGGATTTGAATTAATTAGTTTAATTGGGTACAGTTAATGACCCTGGCTGGAGCAGGTGCTGATCTTTCCAGTGTCGGTGTGGGAATGGTGAGGGAGCATCCAGAGGGTCCCGTTCCTCTGTTCCGGGGAACAAAGCACTGGAGTTGGAACAAAAGGCTCCCCGGCTCCAGCTGGGGGCGGTTCCCACAAAAAGGCAGGAATTTGGTGTCACTTGGGCTGAATTTATCCAATTCCAGGACTTCTGAGCGCTGGATTTGCTGGGTTTGTCCCGTTTCCTCCTCATAAACTCAGGGGAAAGCATCCTGTGGAATCCTAATGAAAAGGCAGCGGGGTAAAAACAGGGATCTGGCAGAGGGATCTGTGCTGGGAGATTCCCGTTAGGATCCCAGAGGGATCCACCAGGAGCTGCCCGTGTGAGCAGAGGGAAGAGGGGCCCACCTGGCATTAATTTGTGTCATTAATTAATTAATTGTCTCCAGTGTGGAGAGGGGAGTTCTGTCTGCTGCGGAGACGGGAGCAGGAGCTTCGGAAAAATCCCATTCCATGGGAAAAACCTTTTGGGAATGAAAGTGAATAAGGATTGGATGCTCTGTGGTCCTCTGTTGTCAGTCTCCAGCTCTCAGGGATATCCTGGGGGGCAGAAAGCCGAGCTTTGGCTAACGAGTTTGGATCTAATTGCTCTTCCCTCTTCCAGCTCCGGCTCACCCACCCTCTGTCTCTTTCAGATCCCAGAACGCTGCGGCGCTGCAACACTCTGCTCACCCGAAAAATCCAAATAAACCCCTTTACAACCTTCAGGCAGGCAGCAGAAAACAAAAATGGTAAAAAGGGGGGGGGACGAGATTCCCGGGTGAACATCCCCATCCCGGCACTCCCTAAATATTCCCCTCTCCTTGCAGCGCCCGATGCGGATCTTTGTGAACGACGACCGGCACGTGATGGCCAAGCACTCGGCCGTGTACCCCACGCAGGAGGAGCTGGAGGCCGTGCAGAACATGGTTTCCCACACGGAGCGGGCCCTCAAAGCCGTCTCCGACTGGATCGACGAGCAGGAGAAAGTCAGCGGGGAGCAGCCGGAGACGGAGTCCATGGAGACGGCGGCCGAGGAGGAGAGCAAGGAAGGAGGGTGAGGAGAGCTGGTGGCACCACCGAGCTTTAAATCCATGAAATTTTATTAGATTGGTTAAAAACTCGGCTTGCTGGTGGTGGAAAGGTTGTCTTTCCTGGCTGGGGAGTTAACTGGGGCAGGGTTGATTGCTCCAGGTGCTCCTCATGGATCCATCCCTTGGGTGGGCCCGGCAGTGAATTCCAGTGAAATGGTGAATTCCAATTCAGTTGTGAATTACAATGAAATGGTGAATTCCAGTGAAATTGTGAATTCCACTTCAATTGTGAGTTCCAATGAAATTGTGAATTCCGGTGAAATTGTGAGTTCCAACTCAATTGTGAATTCCAATGAAATGGTGAATTCCAATTCAATTGTGAATTCCAGTGAAATTGTGAATTCCAATTCAATTGTGAATTTCAACTCAACTGTGAGTTCCAATTCAATTGTGAGTTCCAATGAAATGGTGAATTCCAGTGAAATTGTGAATTCCAGTGAAATGGTGAATTCCAACTCAATCATGAATTCCAATTCAATTGTGAATTCCAATTCAATTGTGAATTCCAATGAAATGGTGAATTCCAATTCAATTGTGAATTTCAACTCAACTGTGAGTTCCAATTCAATTGTGAGTTCCAATGAAATGGTGAATTCCAGTGAAATTGTGAATTCCAACTCAGTTGTGGATTCCAATTCAATTGTGAATTCCAACTCAATTGTGAATTCCAGTTTAATTGTGAATTCCAATTCAATTGTGAATTTCAATGAAATGGTGAATTCCAGTGAAATTTTGAGTTCTAATTCAATTGTGAATTCCAATTCAATTGTGAGTTGCAATTCAATTGTGAATTCCAGTGGAACTGTGAATTCCAATTCAATTGTGAATTTCAACTCAGTTGTGAATTCCAGCTCAGTTGTGAATTCCAGCTCAGTTGTGAATTCCAGTGAAATTGTGAATTCCAGTGAAATTGTGAATTCCAGTGGAATTGTGGATTCCAATTCAATTGTGGATTCCAGTGAAATTGTGAATTCCAATTCAGTTGTGGATTCCAATTCAATTGTGAATTCCAGTGGAATTGTGGATTCCAATTCAATTGTGAATTCCAGTTCAATTGTGAGTTGCAATTCAATTGTGAATTCCAGTGAAATTGTGAATTCCAATTCAATTGTGAATTCCAATGAAATGGTGAATTCCAGTGAAATTTTGAGTTCTAATTCAATTGTGAATTCCAATTCAATTGTGAGTTGCAATTCAATTGTGAATTCCAGTGGAATTGTGAATTCCAATTCAAATGTGAATTTCAACTCAGTTGTGAATTCCAGCTCAGTTGTGAATTCCAGCTCAGTTGTGAATTCCAGTGAAATTGTGAATTCCAGTGAAATTGTGAATCCCAGTGAAATTGTGAATTCCAGCTCAATTGTGACCCCATCCCGTGTTTCTCCAGGGATCAGAAGGCCACGGAGCAGCTGACGAGGACCCTGCGGGGGGTGATGCGCGTGGGGCTGGTGGCCAAAGGCCTCCTGCTGAAGGGGGACCTGGACCTGGAGCTGGTCCTGCTGTGCAAGGACAAACCCACGGCCAAGCTCCTGGAAAAAGTCGCCGATAATCTGGGAGTGCAGCTCGCGGTGAGCGAATTCCCTTCGGGGTGGTTCTGCTCCCCTCCTTCTGGCGTGGAAAAGTCGTTTCCGGAGGCGCCCGGTTCCTTGGGATTGCCAAACGAATTTGGAATTGGTGGTTCTTTGGGATTGCCAAACGAACTTCTCCTCGTTAATTGTGGAATGGTTTGGGTTGGAAGGGACCTTGGAGCTGGCCAGGGACACCTTCCACTAGCCCAGGGTGCTCCAAGCCCTGTCCAGCCTGGCCTTGGGCACTTCCAGGGATCCAGAGGTAGTCACAGCTGCTCTGGGAGTTCCATCCCGGCCCCTCCCTGCTCTCACAGGGAGGAATTTCGTCCCAAAATCCATCTAAATCCTCTCTTTTCCAGGGTGAAGCCATTCCCTGTGTCCTGCCCCTCCATCCCTTGTCCCCAGTCCCTCTCCAGCTCTCCTGGAGCCCCTTCAGGCCCTGCAAGGGGCTCTGAGCTCTCCCCAGAGCCTTCCCTGCTCCAGCAGAACATTCCCACCTCCAGAGGTGCCCTGGGAATCCAAACCCACGGAATGTTCTGGATTGCAAGGCACCACCTTACACCCATCTCCATCCCGACTCGGCAGGCCATCACCGAGGACAAATACGAGATCATCCAGTCGGTGGGAGACGCCGCCATCATCATCAAGAACACCAAGGAGCCGCCGCTGACGCTGACCATCCACCTGACGTCCCCCGTGGTCAGGGAGGAGCTGGAGAAGCAGCTGGCCGGAGGTACGGCCGGCCGGCGCCCGGCATCCCGCGGCTAACCGGCGGGGAAAGTGCTCTTCAGCTTCAGCCGGAGCCGCCGCGGCTCTTCCTGGCCAAAATCCAAACCAAATCCCTCGCCGAGATCCCGGTTGTGGTTTATCCGGACCGAGCTGCTGAAGCTGAGGAGCACCTTTCACACGGGATTTATTTTATTTATTTTTTTTTCTCTATTTATTTCCTTTTTTTATTTTTTTATTTTTTTTTTTTTTTTTTTAAGTATTATTATTACTATTTTATCCTTTCTTTTGGTTCCACTTGGGCCTTTAGTTCACTAATTCATCATCTCGTTGTATTACTCGTGGTTTGTCCCCGGCCATGTCAGTGCAGTGACATGAAAATAGAAACCAGATTTATTTAAGAAACCTAAAAAAAATACCAAAAAAAAAAAATCCCTCTCAAAGGCTTCTTGTCCGAGGAGTTGCATGTCCATGAACCGGGATGTTCCGGGATGTTCCCCCGGTGTGTGTTGCAGCAGAACACCGGGTGCTCGGGGCTCCTCCTGTGGGCTCTTCCAGCACCTCAGCTTCAGAATTCCGGAAAGCGATGCAGAGTTTTGGATAAAGTTAGCTTCTCCAAAATTCCCTTTGGAATCAGAATTCCAGCGGCTGCTGGTTGTCCTCTCCAATTCCGATGGGCTCCGTAGGGCCGGCGGTTCCCCCGCTCCGCACTAGCCTTATCTAAAACCCTGATCTCGAGCAATTTTGGGCGATTTCAGGCCTTTCCTCAGTTTTGCTGCAGCACAAACCGGGACCTCTTTGTGCTCTTGATTGTTGATCTCTGGTGTTGATCTCTGACCTCGTCTCCGAGCCTTCTAGTTTGTCGATTTTAGGGACGCTGGACCTTTGACCAACAGGACGTTCTCTGTCGCGGGCCGGGGCCGGGGCAGCCATCCTTCCGGGCGGAGGGTTCCCTGGATCCTCTCCGAGCCCGGCCCTTCCCTCCTTCCCACCCCCTGAGCTCCGGCTGCGGAGCCGGGCTCTCACCCCCTCAAATTTCCCCATCGCCGGCCTCGCCGCCGCCTCTCCATCCATCCAGGATTTATTTCTGTGCCCTCCACCGAGCCTCACGCCCGGTCTCCTCCTCTTCCTCCTCCTCCTCCTCCTCCTCCTTCCAGCACATTCCAGCCCATCCCTCCCTGGGAGCTGAGCTTCCCCCATGTCCAGGCGAGGCCGCGCGGCGGCGGCGGCAGCGCCGCGGCAGCCCCTTCCCCTCCCGCTCCCAGCATCCCAGCAGGATTTTTTGGGAGCCTCAGCTGCCCGTTAGGATGCTGCCTCATCCCCCTCGGCCCGACAGAAGCCCCTTGGTCAAACCGTGCCTTGTCTTCTTATTCCATCCACGACTAGAAACGCTCTCAGTCACCGACTCCCCGGACGTTCTGGACAGGCAGAAATGCCTTGCTGCCTTGGCGTCTCTGCGCCACGCCAAGTGGTTCCAGGTTTGCATTTTGTTCTTATATTTATCTTTAAGTAGAAAGATTGGTAAACTCTTTTTAAGGGGCTGAGTGTTTTTTCTTTTTGGAGTTCCAAGTGGCCGCCGGCCGCTCGGAGGTGCCGGACTGTGGGCGCTGGAGTGACCTCGGAGCCTTTGTACGGAGCAGCCGCGGAGCTGCTGCTTGGTGTGAGGAGTAACGTCCCCTTGGCCAGGGCCTTGGCTGAGACCATGGCCAACCCTTGGCTAAGACCTTGGCTGAGACCTTGGCCAGCCCCTTGGCCAGTCCTTGGCTGAGACCTTGGCCAGCCCCTTGGCCAACCCTTGGCTAAGACTGTGGCTAACCCCTTGGCTAAGACCTTGGCTAAGACCGTGGCCAACCCTTGGCTAAGACTTTGGCCAACCCTTGGCTAAGACTTTGGCCAACCCCTTGGCCAACCCTTGGCTAAGACCTTGGCCAACCCCTTGGCCAACCCATGGCTAAGACCTTGGCTAAGACCTTGGCTAAGACCGTGGCCAACCCTTGGCTAAGACCTTGGCCAACCCCTTGGCCAACCTTTAGCCAACCCCTTGGCCATCCCCTTGGCTAAGACCTTGGCCAACCTTTGGCCAACTCATTGGCTAAGACCTTGGCCAACCCTTGGCTAAGACCTTGGCTAAGACCTTGGCCAACCCCTTGGCCAACCCTTGGCTAGGACCTTGGCTAGGACCTTGGCTAAGACCGTGGCCAACCCTTGGCTAAGACCTTGGCCAAGACCTTGGCTGAGACCTTGGTCAAACCCTTGGCCAACCCCTTGGCCAGCCCTTGGCTAGGACCTTGGCTAGGACCTTGGCTGAGACCTTGGCCAACCTTTGGCCAACTCCTTGGCTAAGACCTTGGTCAACCCTTGGCTAAGACCTTGGTCAAACCCTTGGCCAACCTTTGGCCAACTCCTTGGCTAAGGCCTTGGCCAACCCTTGGCTAAAAGACCTTGGCCAAGACCTTGGCTGAGACCTCGGCCAACCCTTGGCTAAGACCTTGGCCAACCTTTGGCCAACCCCTTGGCCAACCCTTGGCTAAGACCTTGGCCAACCTTTGGCCAACCCCTTGGCCAACCCTTGGCTAAGACCTTGGCCAAGCTCTTGGCTAGGACCTCGGCTCAGACTCCGGCCACCCCTCGTCTGTCGCGGCTCCGAGCTCCGGGCGCGGGCCCAGGCTCCGGCTTTACCCTCGGCAAACAACACCCGGAGGGAGCGCCGGCGGCGCGGGCGGGCGCTCGGTGAACCCCTGTCTGGTTTGGTTCCGCTTCCAGGCCAGGGCCAACGGGCTGAAGTCGTGCGTCATCGTCATCCGGGTGCTGCGGGACCTCTGCACTCGCGTTCCCACCTGGGCCCCGCTCAGAGGATGGGTAATTCCCCCTTTTCCTGTTCCGGGGAGGGTGGGCAGCGTTTCTCCCCAATCCAGCTCTGCTCTTTCCCAAGGTTCCAGCTTTCCCAGCTTGGGGATTTCCATGGATGAGCCGTTTCTCTGCACTCAGAGACGCAATCCAAATGTCTGCGGTGCTAATGGGTTTATTAATCCTTGCCTTGCTGGATGAACTCACGTTGTTACCTAATTAACAATAATTATCAGCTCAGGTCATTGCTGAATTCCTTTATCAATTATCAGCTCAGGTGATTGCTGAATTCCTTTATCAATTATCAGCTCAGGTCATTGCTGATTTGCTTTATCAATTATCAGCTCAGGTGATTGCTGAATTGTTTTATCAATTATCAGCTCAGGTCATTGCTGAATTGTTTTATCAATTATCAGCTCAGGTCATTGCTGAATTGTTTTATTAATTATCAGCTCAGGTCATTGCTGAATTGTTTTATTAATTATCAGATCACCTCGATGCTGAATTGCTTTATCAGTTATCAGCTCAGGTCATTGCTGAATTGTTTTATTAATTATCAGCTCAGGTCATTGCTGAATTGTTTTATTAATTATCAGATCACCTCGATGCTGAATTGCTTTATCAATTATCAGCTCACCTTGATGCTGAATTGTTTTATTAATTATCAGCTCAGGTCATTGCTGAATTCCTTTATCAATTATCAGCTCAGGTCATTGCTGAATTGTTTTATCAATTATCAGCTCAGGTCATTGCTGAATTGTTTTATCAATTATCAGCTCAGGTCATTGCTGAATTGCTTTATCAATTATCAGCTCACCTTGATGCTGAATTGTTTTATTAATTATTAGCTCAGGTGATTGCTGAATTGTTTTATTAATTATTAGCTCAGGTGATTGCTGAATTGTTTTATTAATTATCAGATTAATTATCAGCTCACCTTGCTATCGAGTTGTTTAATCAATTATTCAATTATTTAATACGTTATATTACATTACATTACATTGTATTGCACTCTATTACATTACATTACATTACATTATATCATATTATATTATATTAATTACATTGCATTACACTACATTACATTAATTACATAAATTACGCTTTATTACAGTTTTTATTATATTAATTACATTATACTATATTATATTAATTACATGATATTAATTATATTAATTATATTAATTATATTATATTTATTATATTATATTATATTATATTATATTATATTTATTATATTTATTATATTCTATTATATGTATTATATCATATTATATTTACTATATTATGTTTATTATATTATAATTACACTACATTATACTATATTACATTACATTACACTATATTATATTATTATAAGTATCATTATCAAAACATTTTATTAGCTATTTATAGCTATCAGCTATCCACTCTTGCTGCCATCAAATTGTTTTATCAGTTATCAAATTTGTTTTATTAATTATCAAGTCATGTTACCATGACACATAAAAAATGTTATTTTTAAACTATTTTTATTAATTTTCAAGTCTTGTTATCAAACAGTTTTATCAATTATCAAATCACTTTATCATTTACCAGATGTTCTCAAATCCCATCATCAGTTTTCTTTATCAATTGACAAACATTTATCAGTTATCAAACTGCTTTATTTTATCCAATCACACAAACATTTATCAGTTATCAAACTGCTTTATTTTATCCAATCACACAAACATTTATCAGTTATCAAACTGCTTTATTTTATCCAATCACACATTTATCAGTTATCAAACTGCTTTATTTTATCCAATCACACAAACATTTATCAGTTATCAAACTGCTTTATTTTATCCAATCACACAAACATTTATCAGTTACCAAACTGCTTTATTTTATCCAATCACACAAACATTTATCAGTTATCAAACTGCTTTATTTTATCCAATCACACAAACATTTATCAGTTATCAAACTGCTTTATTTTATCCAATCACACATTTATCAGTTATCAAACTGCTTTATTTTATCCAATCACACAAACATTTATCAGTTATCAAACTGCTTTATTTTATCCAATCACACAAACATTTATCAGTTATCAAACTGCTTTATTTTATCCAATCACACAAACATTTATCAAACTGCTTTATTTTATCCAATCACACAAACATTTATCAGTTATCAAACTGCTTTATTTTATCCAATCACACAAACATTTATCAGTTATCAAACTGCTTTATTTTATCCAATCACACAAACATTTATCAGTTATCAAACTGCTTTATTTTATCCAATCACACATTTATCAGTTATCAAACTGCTTTATTTTATCCAATCACACAAACATTTATCAGTTATCAAAGTGCTTTATTTTATCCAATCACACAAACATTTATCAGTTATCAAACTGCTTTATTTTATCCAATCACACAAACATTTATCAGTTATCAAACTGCTTTATTTTATCCAATCACACAAACATTAATCAGTTATCAAACTGCTTTATTTTATCCAATCACACATTTATCAGTTACCAAACTGCTTTATTTTATCCAATCACACAAACATTTATCAGTTATCAAACTGCTTTATTTTATCCAATCACACAAACATTTATCAGTTATCAAACTGCTTTATTTTATCCAATCACACAAACATTTATCAGTTATCAAACTGCTTTATTTTATCCAGTCACACAAACATTTATCAAACTGCTTTATTTTATCCAATCACACATTTATCAGTTATCAAACTGCTTTATTTTATCCAATCACATCATTAACTCATTTTATTAATTACCAGATCACGTTGTTATCAAACTGTTTTATCCACTCACGGCTTCCACAGCTTGGCTCCTCTCCTCCCCTGGGATCCAGAGGCTCCCAGATGGATCCCTTCCCTGGAATCCTTTATTGGATCCCTTTTCCCAGGGCTCCCTCTGCCAGGATCCCCCTCCAGGAGTCCCGTTCCAGAGGGTCCCTTTGCCAGGATCTCTTTTTTTGGGATCCCCTTTCCCAAGGATCCATTTCCAGAGATCCCTTCCCCAATTTCCATTTCCCAGGATCCATTTCCCAGGGATCCAATTCCCGGGATCCCTTTCCCAAGGATCTGTTTCCCGGGATCCCTTCCCCAAGTTCCATTTCCCGGGATCCCTTTCCCAAGGATCCAATTCCAAGGATCCCTTTCCCAGGGGTCCATTTCCAGGGATCCCTTTCCCAAGGATCCCTTTCCCAAGTTCCACTTCCCAGGATCCCTTCCCCAGGGATCCATTTCCCAGGTTCCATTTCCCGGGATCCCTTCCCCGAGGATCCCTTTCCCAGGCTCCATTTCCCAGGATCCATTTTTTCCCAGGATCCATTTCCTGAGATCCCTTTCCCAGGTTCCATTTCCCGGGATCCATTTCCTGAGATCCTTTTCCCAAGGATCCCTTTCCCAGGTTCCATTTCCCAGGATCCATTTCCCCAGGGATCCCTTTCCTGGGATCCCTTCCCCAAGGATCCCTTCCCCAAGTTCCATTTCCAGGGATCCATTTCCTGAGATCCCTTCCCTAGGATCCCTTTCCCAGGGATCCCTTTCCCAAGTTCCATTTACCAAGATCCCTTTCCCAGGTTCCATTTCCCGGGATCCATTTCCAGGGATCCCTTTCCCAAGTTCCATTTCCAGGGATCCCTTCCTCAAGGATCCCTTTCCCAGGATCCCTTCCCAAGTTCCATTTCCCGGGATCCCTTCCCAAGTTCCATTTCCCGGGATCCCTTCCCCAAGTTCCATTTCCCAAGTTCCATTTCCCAGGGATCCCTTTCCCAAGTTCCATTTCCCGGGATCCATTTCCAGGGATCCCTTCCCAAGGATCCATTTCCCAGGGATCCCTTCCCCAAGTTCCATTTCCCAAGTTCCATTTCCCAGGGATCCCTTCCCCAGGATCCATTTCCCAGGGATCCCTTCCCCAGGATCCATTTCCCGGGATCCCTTCCCCAAGTTCCATTTCCCAAGTTCCATTTCCCAGGGATCCCTTCCCAAGTTCCATTTCCTGGGATCCCTTCCCCAGGATCCATTTCCCGGGATCCCTTCCCCAGGATCCATTTCCCGGGATCCCTTCCCCAGCCTCTCCGGGCTCCATCTCCCCTCTCCCCTCCCTGACTTCCCTCCTTCCCTTGCAGCCTCTGGAGCTGCTGTGTGAGAAATCCATCGGGACGGCGAACCGGCCGATGGGCGCGGGCGAGGCTCTGCGCCGCGTGCTGGAGTGCCTGGCCTCGGGCATCGTCATGCCAGGTGAGCACCTCCGGACAGGTGAGCTCAGACAGACAGGTGAGCTCCAGAGAGCTGAGCTCTGGCCAGGTGAGCTCCAGAGAGCTGAGCTCTGGCCAGGTGAGCTCCAGAGAGCTGAGCTCTGGCCAGGTGAGCTCCTCTGGCCAGGTGAGCTCCAGAGAGCTGAGCTCTGGCCAGGTGAGCTCCTCTGGCCAGGTGAGCTCCGGCCAGGTGAGCTCCAGAGACCTGAGCTCTGGCCAGGTGAGCTCCAGAGACCTGAGCTCTGGCCAGGTGAGCTCCGGCTGGGTGAGCTTCTCTGGCCAGGTGAGCTCCGGCCAGGTGAGCTCCTCTGGCCAGGTGAGCTCTGGGCGGGTGAGCTCCGGAGAGCTGAGCTCCGGCCAGGTGAGCTCCAGACAGGTGAGCTCTGGCCGGGTGAGCTCCAGCCAGGTGAGCTCCGGAGAGCTGAGCTCCGGCCGGCTGAGCTCCTCCGGCCAGGTGAGCTCTGGCCAGGTGAGATCCGGCCAGTGAGCTCCTCTGGCCAGGTGAGCTCCAGCTGGGTGAGCTCCAGCCAGGTGAGCTCCAGCCAGGTGAGCTCCAGCTGGCTGAGCTCTGGCCAGGTGAGCTCCAGCCAGGTGAGCTCCAGCCGGCTGAGCTCCGGCTGGGTGAGCTCTGGCCAGGTGAGCTCCAGCCAGGTGAGCTCCAGCCAGGTGAGCTCCAGCTAGCTGAGCTCCAGCCAGGTGAGCTCCAGCCAGGTGAGCTCCAGCTGGCTGAGCTCTGGCCAGGTGAGCTCCGGCCAGGTGAGCTCCGGCCAGGTGAGCTCCAGCCAGGTGAGCTCCGGCCAGGTGAGCTCCAGCCAGGTGAGCTCCAGCTGGCTGAGCTCTGGCCAGGTGAGCTCCGGCCAGCTGAGCTCCGGCCAGCTGAGCTCACTCACGGCCTTCCCGCGGCAGCGGAGCCGGGAGGAGCGCGGGGGGATGCCGGCGGTCTGGGAGCCCCTCCATTCCCACGGGAGATTCCCGGCCCTTCCCCATCCTCTGCCCCCGTAGAGAGAGGCGGGATTTGGCCGCCCGCGGGAGCGCGATTCCCCAATCCCGCAGAAATCCCGGCAAAATCCGCGCCCTCGGAGCCGCCCCAGGGAATTTAGGGTAGAGACCCGGGATAATTCTCTGCATATCTTCCTTGTTTCCTGCCTTCAGATGGTTCTGGTATTTATGACCCTTGTGAAAAAGAAGCCACTGATGCTATTGGGCATCTAGACAGACAACAAAGGGAAGATATCACACAGAGTGCTCAGGTATAGTGTGACCTCCATCCGGCCCTTCCCAATCCCCGGCTCGCTCCGCTCCCGGCTCCCTTGGCCAGCACAGATTAGACCCGCGGTCACTCGGTGCCACGGTCACTCGGTGCCATGGTCACTTGGTGCCATGGTCACTCGGTGCTGTGGTCACTTGGTGCTGCGGTCACTCGGTGCTGTGGTCACTCGGTGCTGTGGTGACTTGGTGCTGTGGTCACTCACCACCATTGTCACTTAGTGCTGTGGTCACTCGGTGCCGTGGTCACTCGGTGCTGTGGTCACTCGGTGCTGTGGTCACTCGGTGCCGCGGTCACTTGGTGCCATGGTCACCTGGTGCCATGGTCACTCGGTGCTGCAGTCACTCGGTGCTGCAGTCACTCGGTGCTGCGGTCACTCGGTGCCACGGTCACTCGGTGCCACGGTCACTCGGTGCCATGGTCACTCGGTGCTGTGGTCACTCAGTGCTGCGGTCACTCGGTGCCGTGGTCACCTGGTGCCATGGTCACTCAGTGCTGTGGTCACTCAGTGCTGTGGTCACTCGGTGCTGCGGTCACTCGGTGCCACGGTCACTCGGTGCTGCGGTCACTCGGTGCCGTGGTCACTCGGTGCCGCGGTCACTCGGTGCTGCGGTCACTCGGTGCTGTGGTCACTCGGTGCTGCGGTCACTCGGTGCTGTGGTCACTCGGTGCTGCAGTCACTCGGTGCTGCGGTCACTCGGTGCTGTGGTCACTCGGTGCCACGGTCACTTGGTGCCACGGTCACTTGGTGCCGTGGTCACTCGGTGCTGCGGTCACTTGGTGCCATGGTCACCTGGTGCCATGGTTACTCGGTGCTGCAGTCACTCGGTGCCACGGTCACTCGGTGCTGCGGTCACTCAGTGCTGTTGTCACTCCGTGTCATGGTCACTCGGTGTCATGGTCACTTGGTGCCACGGTCACTCGGTGCCACGATCACTCAGTACCATGGTAGCTTGGCAGGGTGGTCACTCAGTGCCGTGGTAGCTCGGTGCCATGGTCACTCGGTGCTGCGGTCACTCAGTGCCATGGTCACTCGGTGCCACAGTCACTCGGCACCGTGGTCACTTGGTGCTGTGGTCACTCAGCACTGTGGTCACTCAGCACTGTGGTCACTTGGCACCGTGGTCACTCGGCACCGTGGTCACTTGGTGCCATGGTCACTCGGTGCCACAGTCACTCAGCACCGTGGTCACTTGGCACTGTGGTCACTCAGCACCGTGGTCACTCAGCACCGTGGTCACTCAGCACCGTGGTCACTCAGTGCCACAGTCACTCAGTGCCACAGTCACTCAGTGCCACAGTCACTCAGTACCATGGTCACTTGGTACCATGGTCACTTGGCACTGTGGTCACTTGGCACCGTGGTCACTCGGCACCGTGGTCACTCAGCACCGTGGTCACTCAGCACCGTGGTCACTCCACCACACCACCCCCGTGTCCCCCATAGTTAAACCACCAGAGCAAAGAATCAGGTGTCGAGTAGCGAATCATCCCAAACTCCCCCTTTTTTTTTGGGTGAAAATCCCCCAAAATCCCGGTTCCCCAGAGCCCCTCTGAGGATGGATCAGGGTGCAGGGGGGGATTGTGGGGGGCTCTGAGCTCTTGGGGGGCTCCGGCAGCTCCCGCTGACCCCCCGCTCCCGTCCCCAGCACGCGCTCCGGCTCGCCGCCTTCGGCCAGCTCCACAAAGTCCTGGGCATGGATCCCCTGCCCTCCAAAATGCCCAAAAAACCAAAGAACGAGAACCCAGTGGATTACACCGGTACGTAAGCACCCTCAGCCCCCTCCCCACCCAGGATTTGGGTGGAAATCAGGGGATTTAGGGAGTGCCGGTGCTCGTTGCTGCAGTTCAGATCCCGCCCAGCACCACCTACGCCGTCACCCCCATGAAGAGGCCGATGGAGGAGGACGGGGAGGAGAAATCTCCCAGCAAAAAGAAGAAGAAGATTCAGAAAAAAGGTATTGAGTTAACGAGAGGTAGGTACGGCCCCTGGGGAGGGGGGAAATGGGGGTGGAATTTGGGGGGCTCAGGTGAAGGATTGGGGGGCTTTGGGGATGGTGGAAATAACTTGAAATTGGGAGATTTGTGCTGGGCAGAGGTGGAAGTGAGGAGGAAAAAGATCAGGATTTGTCTGGAGTGGGAAAAAGCTGGTGGGAGATGGATTGAAATAGGAAATGATCAGGCAGAACTGGTCTGGAATGGGGAAAGGTCAATGGGAATTGGTCTGGAATGGGAAAAGATCAATGGGAACTGGTCTGGAATGGGAAAAGATCAATGGGAAATGGTCTGGAATGGGAAAAGGCCAATGGGAATTGGTGTGGAATGGGAAAAGATCAGTGGGAATTAGTCTGGAGCTGGAAAAGATCAATGGGAATTGGTCTGGAATGGTCTGGAATGGGAAAAGGTCAATGGGAATTGGTCTGGAACGGGAAAAGGCCAATGGGAATTGGTCTGGAATGGGAAAAGATCAATGGGAAATGGTCTGGAATGGTCTGGAATGGGAAAAGGCCAATGGGAATTGATCTGGAATGGTCTGGAATGGTCTGGAGCTGGAAAAGATCAATGGGAATTGGTCTGGAATGGGAAAAGACTGGTGGGAACTGGTCTGGAATGGGAAAAGACTGGTGGGAACTGGTCTGGAATGGGAAAAGATCAATGGGAACTGGTCTGGAATGGGAAAAGGCCAATGGGAATTGGTCTGGAATGGGAAAAGACTGATTAGAACTGGTCTGGAATGGGAAAAGGCCAATGGGAATTGGTCTAAAAAGAGAAAAGACCAGTTGGAACTTGTCTGCAATCAGAAAATACCAGTCAGGACCGGTCTAAAATGGAAAAAGACTGGTCAGAACTGATATACAGTTGGAAAATACTGGTGGGAACTGGTCTGGAATGGGAACAGAGCCATGGGAACTGATCTGGAACGAGCAAATTCCCAAAACACCAATTGGAAGTGGCCCCAAAGTAGAAAACACCGGTCTGGAATCACTTTTACTCCTTGGAAGGAGCTTCCAAACCCCCTCCAACTGCGGGTGTTGTTTTTTTACCCCCGTGCAGAGGAGAAGCTGGAGCCTCCTCAGGCCATGAACGCTCTGATGAAGCTGAATCAGCTGAAACCGGGGCTCCAGTACAAACTGGTGTCCCAGACCGGCCCCGTGCACGCTCCCATCTTCACCATGTCCGTGGAGATCGACGGCAGCACCTTCGAGGCCTCGGGGCCCTCCAAGAAAACAGCGAAGCTCCACGTGGCCGTGAAGGTGAGAATGGAAACACCACCAGGAGCTCTGGGATTGGGGTGGTGTTGGGGTCTGAGATCCAGAGTGTGTTCCCCTTGTTTCTAATATTTAATTCTAGGATCCAGAAAAACACTGAATTTCATAGAATATGAAATTCACGGGCGTGTTTTCATGGTGATCCATGAAAACAAATGTTAAAGTTAGATAGAAAAAGCTAAAAGTGTGTGTGGATTAGAAAGTTTTTTAAATCACTGGGTGAAAAAGTAGTTTAGAGAACAGGAGATAAGATGGAGGATTTAGGGTGTTGTCTCTTGTCCTTCTTCTTTCTTCTTCATCTTCTTCTCCTGGGGGTTTTTGGGTAGTAGTGAGTGTTTTCATGGTGATCCATGAAAACAAATGTTAAAGTTAGATAGAAAAAGCTAAAAGTGTGTGTGGATTAGAAAGTTTTTTTAAATCACTGGGTGAAAAAGTAGTTTAGAGAACAAGAGACAAGATGGAGGATTTAGGGTGTTGTCTCTTGTCCTTCTTCTTTCTTCTTCATCTTCTTCTCCTGGGGGTTTTTGGGTAGTAGTGAGTGTTTTCATGGTGATCCATGAAAACAAATGTTAAAGTTAGATAGGAAAAGTGTAAGTGTGTAAATTAGAAAGTTTTTTTAAATTACTGGGTGAAAAAGTAGTTTAGAGAACAGGAGATAAGATGGAGGATTTAGGGTGTTGTCTCTTGTCCTTCTTCTTCTTCTTCATCTTCTTCTCCTGGGGGTTTTTGGGTAGTAGTGAGTGGTTGGGTAAAAAAACACACAGGTGTTGGGTCATTGGGTCACTAAGAAAAATAATTAAGTTGGCACCTGTTAATTGGGTAAATGGACATATAAAAGACCTTGAAGAAGATCTTTGTTGGCCATTTTAGCCCTTTTCTATCATAGTGCACATAGCTCCTTGTAATGCTGATAAGGAAAAAATAAACAACTGAGACCGAAGGAGAGAAAAGTTCCTCCCTCTCATCAATCTTCAGTTCAAAGGGAAAAAGAACCCAAATCCAAAAATCCTTTAACCAGACAGGGTGGGAGCAGCACCGGGAACTCTGAGCAGGGATTTGGGAATGCTGAGCACCGGAGAGAGTCGACACAACCCGGAGCAGCTTTCCTGAGGTGTTTTCCTGGAATGAAAGAGTGGCTTTGCTGTCCTCCAGGTGCTGCAGGACATGGGTTTGCCCACGGGAGTGGAAGGAAAAGACTCCGGGAAGGGCGATGAGTCGGCGGAGGAGACGGAGACGAAGCCGGTGGTGGTGGCTCCTCCGCCCGTGGTGGAAACGGTGTCGACGCCCACGGCGGCTTCGCCCACGGCGGATCAGACCCCCGAGGTGGGTGGGGGGACACGGGGAGGGGACAGGGGGCAGGGGACACTGCTGGTGCTGGTGGTGGTGGTGGGATCGCTCCTGGCTGGAGCAGGAGGTGGAAGTGGCTCCTTGTGAGTCTCTCCCAAAACTTTGGGAAGTGGCTCTGTGTGGGAAGTTTGGGAAGTGACTCCTTGAGGGTGTCACCTAAAAAGTTTGGGAAGTGGCTCCTTGAGGGTCTCTTCCAAAAAGTGGCTCCTTGAGGGTTTCTTCCCAAAAAGTTTGGGAATTGACTCCTTGAGGGTCTCTTACAAAAAGTTTGGGAATCGGCTCCTTGAGGGTCTCTCCCAAAAATTTTGGGAAGCGGCTCCTTGAGGGTCTCTTCCAAAAAGTGGCTCCTTGAGGGTTTCTTCCCAAAAAGTTTGGGAAGTGACTCCTTGAGGGTCTCTTCCAAGAATTTTGGGAAGTGGCTCCTTGAGGGTCTCTCCAAAAAGTTGGGAAGCGGCTCCTTCAGGGTCTCTCCCAAAAAGTTTGGGAAGTGGCTCCTTGAGGGTCCCTTCCCAAAAAGTGGCTTCTTGAGGGTCTCTCCCAAAAATTTTGGGAAGCAGCTCCTTCAGGGTCTCTCCCAAAAAGTTTGGGAAGCAGCTTCTTGAAGGTCTCTCCCAAAAAGTTTGGGAAGTGGCTCCTTGAGGGTCTCTTCCAAAAAGTGGCTTCTTGAGGGTCTCTCCCAAAAAGTTTGGGAAGCAGCTCCTTGAAGGTCTCTCCCAAAAAGTTTGGGAAGCGGCTCCTTGAGGGTCTCTTCCAAAAAGTTTGGGAAGCGGCTCCTTGAAAAGTTTGGGAAGTGGCTCCTTGAGGGAAGTTTGGGAAGTGACTCCTTGAGGGTCTCTCCCAAAAAGTTTGGGAAGTGGCTCCTTGAAAAGTTTGGGAAGTGGCTCCTTGAGGGTCTCTCCAAAAAGTGGCTCCTTGAGGGTCTCTTCCAAAAAGTGGCTCCTTGAGGGTCCCTTCCCAAAAAGTTTGGGAAGCAGCTCCTTGAAAAGTTTGGGAAGTGGCTCCTTGAGGGTCTCTCCCAAAAAGTTTGGGAAGTGGCTCCTTGAGGGTGTCACCTAAAAAGTTTGGGAAGCGGCTCCTCGAGGGTTTTTTCCCAAAAAGTGGCTTCTTGAGGGTCTCTTACAAAAAGTTTGGGAAGGGGCTTCTTGAGGGTCTCTCCAAAAAGTTGGGAAGTGGCTCCTTGAGGGTCTCTTCCAAAAAGTGGCTCCTTGAGGGTCCCTTCCCAAAAAGTTTGGGAAGCGGCTCCTTGAAAAGTTTGGGAAGCGGCTCCTTGAGGGAAGTGGCTCCTTGAGGGTCTCTCCCAAAAAGTTTGGGAAGCGGCTCCTTGAGGGTCTCTTCCAAAAAGTTTGGGAAGCAGCTCCTTGAAAAGTTTGGGAAGCGGCTCCTTGAGGGTCTCTCCCAAAAAGTTTGGGAAGCGGCTCCTTGAGGGTCTCTCCCAAAAAGTTTGGGAAGCGGCTCCTTGAGGGTCTCTCCCAAAAAGTTTGGGAAATGGCTCCTTGAGGGAAGTGGCTCCTTGAGGGAAGTGGCTCCTTGAGGGTCTCTCCCAAAAAGTTTGGGAAGTGGCTCCTTGAAAAGTTTGGGAAGTGGCTCCTTGAGGGAAGTTTGGGAAGTGGCTCCTTGAGGGTCTCTTCCAAAAAGTTTGGGAAGTGGCTTTTTGAGGGTCTCTCCCAAAAATTGGCTCCTTGAGGGTCTCTCCCAAAAAGTTTGGGAAGTGGCTCCTTGAGGGAAGTTTGGGAAGTGACTCCTTGAGGGTCTCTCCCAAAAATTGGCTCCTTGAGGGTCTCTCCCAAAAATTGGCTCCTTGAGGGTCTCTCCCAAAAATTTTGGGAAGCGTCTCCGTGTGCGCTGGGGGATTTCTGGGATTCATGCAGCCCCTCTGTGCCCTCAGAACGTGAAGCAGCAGGGACCAATCCTGACGAAACACGGGAAGAATCCGGTGATGGAGCTGAACGAGAAGCGGCGCGGCCTCAAGTACGAGCTGATCTCGGAGACGGGCGGGAGCCACGACAAGAGATTTGTCATGGAGGTGAGGGGACACGGAGCCTCCTGCCCTTCCCAGAGCTCCAGATCCCGATCCAAACCCTATCCCAGAGCTTGGAAAATCACCTCATCCCCTTCCCAGGAGTTGAAATCATCAAATCCAAGTGTTTTGGGTTGGGAAAAACTCATTAATTGCCAAGGACAGCCTGTGACAATTCCAGCTCTGGGATTCCCTGGAGCTCTGGGATTCCCTGGAGCTCTCCAAACTTTCCCTGATTTTTATCCACTTCCAACGTGTGGTTCCATCCCTTCCCAAGAGTTTAAATCATCAAATCCAAGTGTTTTGGGTTGGGAAAAACCCAAATTAAATCTCATTAATGGGCAAGGACAGAATTCCAGCTCTGGGATTCCCTGGAGCTCTCCAATCTTTTCCTGACTTTTGGGTTGGGAGAAACATTTCAATCTCATTAATGGGCAGGGCCAGCCTGTGACAATTCCAGCTCTGAGATTCCCTGGAGCTCTCCAATCTTTCCCTGATTTTTATCCACTTCCAACGTGTGGTTCCATCCCTTCCCAAGAGTTGAAATCATCAAATCCAAGTGCTTTGGGTTGGGAAAAACCCAAATTAAATCTCATTAATGGGCTGGGACAGAATTCCAGCTCTGGGATTCCCTGGAGCTCTCCAATCTTTTCCTGACTTTTGGGTTGGGAGAAACATTTCAATCTCATTAATTGCCAAGGACAGCCTGTGACAATTCCAGCTCTGGGATTCCCTGGAGCTCTCCAATCTTTTCCTGATTTTTATCCACTTCCAACATGTGGTTCCATCCCTTCCCAAGAGTTGAAATCATCAAATCCAAGTGCTTTGGGTTGGGAAAAACTCATTAATGGGCAGGGACAGCCTGTGACAATTCCAGGTCCGAGATTCCCTGGAGCTCTGGGATTCCCTGGAGCTCTCCAATCTTTTCCTGATTTTTATCCACTTCCAACGTGTGGTTCCATCCCTTCCCAAGAGTTGAAATCATCAAATCCAAGTGCTTTGGGTTGGGAAAAACCCAAATTAAATCTCATTAATGGGCTGGGACAGAATTCCAGCTCTGGGATTCCCTGGAGCTCTCCAATCTTTTCCTGACTTTTGGGTTGGGAGAAACAATTAAATCTCATTAATGGGCAGGGCCAGCCTGTGACAATTCCAGCTCTGGGATTCCCTGGAGCTCTCCAATCTTTTAGTGACTTTTATCCACTTCCAACGTGTTTTTCCATCCCTTCCCAGGAGTTTAAATCATCAAATCCAAGTGTTTTGGGTTGGGAGAAACAATTAAATCTCATTAATGGGCAGGGCCAGCCTGTGACAATTCCAGCTCTGAGATTCCCTGGAGCTCTGAGATTCCCTGGAGCTCTCCAAACTTTCCCTGACTTTTATCCACTTCCAACCTGTGGTTCCATCCCTTCCCAAGAGTTTAAATCATCAAATCCAAGTGTTTTGGGTTGGGAAAAACTCATTAATTGCCAAGGACAGCCTGTGACAATTCCAGCTCTGGGATTCCCTGGAGCTCTCCAAACTTTCCCTGATTTTTATCCACTTCCAACGTGTGGTTCCATCCCTTCCCAAGAGTTTAAATCATCAAATCCAAGTGTTTTGGGTTGGGAGAAACCCAAATTAAATCTCATTAATGGGCTGGGACAGAATTCCAGCTCTGAGATTCCCTGGAGCTCTCCAATCTTTTCCTGACTTTTGGGTTGGGAGAAACAATTAAATCTCATTAATGGGCAGGGCCAGCCTGTGACAATTCCAGCTCTGGGATTCCCTGGAGCTCTCCAATCTTTTCCTGATTTTTATCCACTTCCAACGTGTTTTTCCATCCCTTCCCAGGAGTTGAAATCATCAAATCCAAGTGCTTTGGATTGGGAGAAACCCAAATTAAATCTCATTAATGGGCAGGGCCAGCCTGTGACAATTCCAGGTCCGAGATTCCCTGGAGCTCTGAGATTCCCTGGAGCTCTCCAATCTTTTCCTGACTTTTATCCACTTCCAACGTGTGGTTCCATCCCTTCCCAAGAGTTTAAATCATCAAATCCCAATCATTTGGGTTGGGAAAAACTCCTTAATTGCCAAGGACAGCCTGTGACAATTCCAGCTCTGGGATTCCCTGGAGCTCTCCAAACTTTCCCTGACTTTTATCCACTTCCAACCTGTGGTTCCATCCCTTCCCAAGAGTTGAAATCATCAAATCCAAGTGTTTTGGGTTGGGAAAAACTCATTAATTGCCAAGGACAGCCTGTGACAGTTCCAGCTCTGGGATTCCCTGGAGCTCTCCAATCTTTTCCTGATTTTTATCCACTTCCAACCTGTGGTTCCATCCCTTCCCAAGAGTTTAAATCATCAAATCCAAGTGCTTTGGATTGGGAAAAACTCATTAATTGCCAAGGACAGCCTGTGACAATTCCAGCTCTGGGATTCCCTGGAGCTCTCCAATCTTTTCCTGACTTTTGGGTTGGGAGAAACATTTCAATCTCATTAATGGGCAGGGCCAGCCTGTGACAATTCCAGCTCTGGATTTTCCTGGAGCTCTCCAATCTTTTAGTGACTTTTATCCACTTCCAACGTGTTTTTCCATCCCTTCCCAAGAGTTTAAATCATCAAATCCAAGTGTTTTGGGTTGGGAAAAACTCATTAATTGCCAAGGACAGCCTGTGACAATTCCAGCTCTGGAATTCCCTGGAGCTCTCCAATCTTTTCCTGACTTTTATCCACTTCCAACGTGTGGTTCCATCCCTTCCCAAGAGTTTCAATCATCAAATCCAAGTGCTTTGGGTTGGGAGAAACCCAAATTAAATCTCATTAATGGGCAAGGACAGCCTGTGACAATTCCAGGTCCGAGATTCCCTGGAGCTCTGAGATTCCCTGGAGCTCTCCAATCTTTTCCTGACTTTTATCCACTTCCAACGTGTGGTTCCATCCCTTCCCAAGAGTTTAAATCATCAAATCCCAATCATTTGGGTTGGGAAAAACTCATTAATTGCCAAGGACAGCCTGTGACAATTCCAGCTCTGGGATTCCCTGGAGCTCTCCAAACTTTCCCTGACTTTTATCCACTTCCAACCTGTGGTTCCATCCCTTCCCAAGAGTTGAAATCATCAAATCCAAGTGTTTTGGGTTGGGAAAAACTCATTAATTGCCAAGGACAGCCTGTGACAGTTCCAGCTCTGGGATTCCCTGGAGCTCTCCAATCTTTTCCTGATTTTTATCCACTTCCAACCTGTGGTTCCATCCCTTCCCAAGAGTTTAAATCATCAAATCCAAGTGCTTTGGATTGGGAAAAACTCATTAATTGCCAAGGACAGCCTGTGACAATTCCAGCTCTGGGATTCCCTGGAGCTCTCCAATCTTTTCCTGACTTTTGGGTTGGGAGAAACATTTCAATCTCATTAATGGGCAGGGCCAGCCTGTGACAATTCCAGCTCTGGATTTTCCTGGAGCTCTCCAATCTTTTAGTGACTTTTATCCACTTCCAACGTGTTTTTCCATCCCTTCCCAAGAGTTTAAATCATCAAATCCAAGTGTTTTGGGTTGGGAAAAACTCATTAATTGCCAAGGACAGCCTGTGACAATTCCAGCTCTGGAATTCCCTGGAGCTCTCCAATCTTTTCCTGACTTTTATCCACTTCCAACGTGTGGTTCCATCCCTTCCCAAGAGTTGAAATCATCAAATCCAAGTGCTTGCCTGTGACAATTCCAGCTCTGGATTTTCCTGGAGCTCTCCAAACTTTTCCTGACTTTTATCCACTTCCAACGTGTGGTTCCATCCCTTCCCAAGAGTTTAAATCATCAAATCCAAGTGCTTTGGATTGGGAGAAACCCAAATTAAATCTCATTAATGGGCTGGGACAGCCTGTGACAATTCCAGGTCCGAGATTCCCTGGAGCTCTGGGATTCCCTGGAGCTCTCCAAACTTTCCCTGACTTTTATCCACTTCCAACGTGTTTTTCCATCCCTTCCCAGGAGTTTAAATCATCAAATCCAAGTGTTTTGGGTTGGGAAAAACTCATTAATTGCCAAGGACAGCCTGTGACAATTCCAGCTCTGGGATTCCCTGGAGCTCTCCAATCTTTTCCTGACTTTTATCCACTTCCAACATGTGGTTCCATCCCTTCCCAAGAGTTTCAATCATCAAATCCAAGTGTTTTGGGTTGGGAGAAACAATTAAATCTCATTAATGGGCTGGGCCAGCCTGTGACAATTCCAGGTCTGAGATTCCCTGGAGCTCTGGGATTCCCTGGAGCTCTCCAATCTTTCCCTGATTTTTATCCACTTCCAACGTGTGGTTCCATCCCTTCCCAAGAGTTGAAATCATCAAATCCAAGTGTTTTGGGTTGGGAAAAACCCAAATTAAATCTCATTAATGGGCTGGGACAGAATTCCAGCTCTGGGATTCCCTGGAGCTCTCCAATCTTTTCCTGACTTTTGGGTTGGGAGAAACATTTAAATCTCATTAATGGGCAGGGACAGCCTGTGACAATTCCAGCTCTGGGATTCCCTGGAGCTCTCCAATCTTTTCCTGACTTTTGGGTTGGGAGAAACATTTCAAACTCATTAATTACCAAGGACAGCCTGTGACAATTCCAGCTCTGGGATTCCCTGGAGCTCTCCAATCTTTTCCTGACTTTTATCCACTTCCATCCCTTCCCAAGGTGGAGGTGGACGGGCAGAAGTTCCAAGGAGCCGGCTCAAACAAGAAGGTGGCCAAAGCCTACGCGGCGCTGGCCGCGCTGGAGAAGCTGTTCCCAGATGCTCCCGTGGCCATCGAGCAGAACAAGAAGAAAAGAGCCCCAGTTGCAGCCAGGGGTGGCCCCAAATTCCCAGTAAAAGTGAGTGAAATTCCCAAATTCCAGCTCTGGAATGGGAAAAGATCGGTGGGAAATGGTCTGGAGTGGGAAAAGAGTGATTGGAACTGGTCTGGAGTGGGAAAAGATCAATGGGAACTGGTCTGGAATGGGAAAAGACTGATTGGAAATGGTCTGGAAAGGGAAAACACTGATTTGAAGTGGTCTGGAGTGGGAAAAGAGTGATTGGAACTGGTCTGGAGTGGGAAAAGATCAATGGGGACTGGTCTGGAAAGGGAAAAGACTGATTGGAACTGGTCTGGAGTGGGAAAAGACTGATTGGAACTGGTCTGGAGTGGGAAAAGACTGATTGGAACTGGTCTGGAAAGGGAAAACACTGATTTGAACTGGTCTGGAATGGGAAAAGACTGGTGGGAAATGGTCTGGAATGGGAAAAAACAATGGGAACTGGTCTAGAGTGGGAAAAGAGTGATTTGAACTGGTCTGGAATGGGAAAAGATCAATGGGAAATGGTCTGGAATGAGAAAAAAGTTATTTGAGCTGGTCTGGAATGGGAAAAGAGTGATTTGAACTGGTCTGGAATGGGAAAAGATCAATGGGAACTGGTCTGGAATGGGAAAAGACTGATTAGAACTGGACTGGAATGGGAAAAGACCGATTGGAAATGGTCTGGAATGGGAAAAGATCGATGGGAACTGGTCTGGAATGGGAAAAGACCGATTTGAACTGGTCTGGAGTGGGAAAAGAGTGATTGGAACTGGTCTGGAATGGGAAAAGACCGATTGGAACTGGTCTGGAGTGGGAAAAGCCCCGGGGTCTCACTCTGGGCTGTAACTCACTGGCCCCTGGCTCTGGGCTACGATCCTTTCCTGGAAACACAAATCCTTTCCTGGGAGCAGAGCAAACAGCTTGGAAACACAAACCCCATAAAGTTTTTCCAGGAAAAATCCTCAGGATTTGGAGGTGCCTGAGTTTGGGATCCACCCCGGTGGCTCCCGTTGGGGGGAAGCGGCGTCCTGCGATTTGGGATTATTTTTTTTGGGGGGGAAATCCTTGATGGCAGCTCCAAGTGACACTTCCCTCCTTTTTTCCTTGTCCCCTCAGCAGCACAATCCAGGATTTGGGATGGGGGGAGGCCCCATGCACAACGAGGCCCCCCCGCCCCCCAACATGAGGGGTCGAGGCCGGGGCGGAAACATCCGGGGCCGCGGGAGAGGCCGGGGCGGCTTCGGGGGCAACCACGGTGGCTACATGAACACAGGTGAGGGCCAGCAGAGCAGCTGGGGGGCTCAGAGACCCCTGGAATTCCGGGGTGTTCCCTCCTGGGATGGGATCCTTGGAACGTGGAGATTCCAGAACTTTCCGTGGGGGAATGAGCCCGTAAGCTGGTGTGGTGTTTGTGGGGTTTGGGTGTTGCAGAGACCCCAAAATTCCTGTGAGGAATTTGAACTGGTCTGGAATGGGAAAAGAGTGATTTGAACTGGTCTGGAATGGGAAAAGACCAATGGGAAATGGTCTGGAATTAAGGGAATGAATCCCCTTAATCTGGCATCGTGTCCATGAGTTCTGGATGTTCCAGAGACCCCAAATCCCTGTGAGAGAACAAATCTCCCTCTGGAATCGTGTCCATGAATTCTGGGAATTCCAGAACCCCCAAATTCCTGTGAGGGAACAAATCCCCCTCTGGAATTGTGTCCATGAATTCTGGGAATTCCAGAGCTCCCCAAATTCCTGTGAGGGAACAAATCCCCCTCTGGAATCGTGTCCATGAATTCTGGGAATTCCAGAACCCCCAAATTCCTGTGAGGGAACAAATCCCCCTCTGGAATCGTGTCCATGAATTCTGGGTGTTCCAGAGCCCCCCAAATCCCTGTGAGGGAACAAATCCCCCTCTGGAATTGTGTCCATGAATTCTGGGAATTCCAGAGCTCCCCAAATTCCTGTGAGGGAACAAATCCCCCTCTGGAATCGTGTCCATGAATTCTGGGAATTCCAGAGACCCCAAATCCCTGTGAGAGAACAAATCCCCCTCTGGAATTGTGTCCATGAATTCTGGGAATTCCAGAGCTCCCCAAATCCCTGTGAGGGAATGAATCCCCCTCTGGAATCGTGTCCATGAATTCTGGGAATTCCAGAGCTCCCCAAATCCCTGTGAGAGAACAAATCCCCCTCTGGCATCGTGTCCATGAATTCTGGGAATTCCAGAACCCCCAAATCCCTCTGAGGGATCAAATCCCCCTCTGGAATCGTGTCCATGAATTCTGGGAATTCCAGAGCTCCCCAAATTCCTGTGAGGGATCAAATCCCCCTCTGGAATTGTGTCCATGAATTCTGGGAATTCCAGAGACCCCAAATTCCTGTGAGGGATCAAATCCCCCTCTGGAATCGTGTCCATGAATTCTGGGAATTCCAGAGCCCCCAAATTCCTGTGAGAGAACAAATCCCCCTCTGGAATCGTGTCCATGAATTCTGGGAATTCCAGAGCTCCCCAAATTCCTGTGAGAGAACAAATCCCCCTCTGGAATCGTGTCCATGAATTCTGGGAATTCCAGAACCCCCAAATTCCTGTGAGAGAACAAATCCCCCTCTGGAATCGTGTCCATGAATTCTGGGAATTCCAGAGACCCCAAATCCCTGTGAGAGAACAAATCCCCCTCTGGAATTGTGTCCATGAATTCTGGGAATTCCAGAACCCCCAAAATTCCTGTGAGGGAATGAATCCCCCTAATCTGGCATCGTGTCCATGTAATTTGAATTTCCCAGAGCTCCCAAATCCCTCTGAGGGATCAAATCCCCCTCTGGCATCGTGTCCATGATTTCTGGGAATTCCAGAGCTCCCCAAAATCCCTGTGAGAGAACAAATCCCCCTCTGGAATCGTGTCCATGAATTCTGGGAATTCCAGAACCCCCAAAATCCCTGTGAGGGAACAAATCCCCCTCTGGAATTGTGTCCATGAATTCTGGGAATTCTGGGAATTCCAGAACCCCCAAATCCCTGTGAGGGAATGAATCCCCCTAATCTGGCATCGTGTCCATGTAATTTGAATTTCCCAGAGCTCCCCAAACTCCTGTGAGAGAACAAATCCCCCTCTGGAATTGTGTTCATGAATTCTGGGAATTCCAGAGCTCCCCAAATCCCTGTGAGAGAACAAATCCCCCTCTGGAATCGTGTCCATGAATTCTGGGAATTCCAGAACCCCCAAATCCCTGTGAGGGAACAAATCCCCCTCTGGAATTGTGTCCATGAATTCTGGGAATTCCAGAGCTCCCCAAATTCCTGTGAGGGAACAAATCCCCCTCTGGCATCGTGTCCATGAATTCTGGGAATTCCAGAACCCCCAAATCCCTGTGAGAGAACAAATCCCCCTCTGGCATCGTGTCCATGAATTCTGGGAATTCCAGAGCTCCCCAAATTCCTGTGAGGGATCAAATCCCCCTCTGGAATTGTGTCCATGAATTCTGGGAATTCCAGAGACCCCAAATTCCTGTGAGAGAACAAATCCCCCTCTGGAATTGTGTCCATGAATTCTGGGAATTCCAGAGCCCCCAAACTCCTGTGAGGGGATCAAATCCCCCTCTGGAATCGTGTCCATATAATTTGAATTTCCCAGAGCTCCCCAAATCCCTGTGAGGGATCAAATCCCCCTCTCCCATCATGTCCATATAATTTTATAAATTATAATTTAGAAATATATTTAATATATAAAATATATATTAAAATTTTATAAAATTTCTATTTCCCAGAGCCTTCCATGGGTTAATGACCCTCCCCAAATTCAGGACATTTCACCCCTGGAATGTTGATTCCAACATTTTCTTTCCTCTCCAGGGGCCGGCTACGGCAGCTACGGCTACGGAGGGAATTCCGCCACCGCCGGCTACAGTGAGTGCTCCTTTTCCACCCCAAATCCCAAAAAAAGGATTAAAAATTCCCAGGAAAGTGGCTGAAGGGAGGTGGAATTCTGTTAATTTTGGTTTTTTTGTGGAAATCAATCCTTGGTTTTTAAGGAAATCGAAGCGTTTTGGTCAATTTTAGCTCTCAAGGAGGATTTTTCTTTAAAAAATCCAAGTTTTTTAATAAATCCCAGGGATTGGATTGGTTTTTTTTGGGAATAGTTTTCCCACAGGGATCTGATCTTTAAAAAATCCAAGTTTTTAAATAAATCCCAGGGATTGGATTGGTTTTTTCGGGAATATTTTTCCCACAGGGATCTGATCTTTAAAAAATCCAAGTTTTTTAATAAATCCCAGGGATTGGATTGGTTTTTTTTGGGAATATTTTTCCCACAGGGATCTGATCTTTAAAAAATCCAAGTTTTTTAATAAATCCCAGGGATTGGATTGGTTTTTTCAGGAATATTTTTCCCACAGGGATCTGATCTTTAAAAAATCCAAATTTTTTAATAAATCCCAGGGATTGGATTGGTTTTTTTTGGGAATATTTTTCCCACAGGGATCTGATCTTTAAAAAATCCAAGTTTTTTAATAAATCCCAGGGATTGGATTGGTTTTTTTGGGAATATTTTTCCCACAGGGATCTGATCTTTAAAAAATCCAAGTTTTTTAATAAATCCCAGGGATTGGATTGGTTTTTTTGGGAATATTTTCCCCACAGGGATCTGATCTTTAAAAAATCCAAGTTTTTTAATAAATCCCAGGGATTGGATCGGTTTTTTGGGAATATTTTTGGATCTGATCCAGTTTTAAAGGTGTGAAATTCCCTGATTTGCTGGAATGTTTGGATTTTCCTGTGGAATTGAGTGTGCTGAAAATCTCTGGGGTTTATTCCTGTGCCCCCCATCCCAATCCAAGAAATATCCAGGCATTGGAAAATGTCCTGGAATGCCTCAGGAAATCCATGGAGTCGTTGGTTGCCGTGGAAACGGGTTCTTGGAACAAGAATCACCTGGAGAACGAAATACCCCCAAAATCAGGAATTGAGGGGGATTCTGGAATTGTCTGGAGTCTCGGAATCCGTCGAATTCCGAGATTTTTGGTCCTTTTTTCCTCGTGGTTTGGGTTTAAAAGTTGTTTTAATTCCGTGATTTAACAGAAAAAGAAGGAAAAGGAAGCTCCGGGTTTAAACTGAGTCCAAGGGGTTCAGTGGATCCTTAAAATAATATTTATAATAATAATTATCCCATTTTTTTGGGGAAAAAAATTGTTGGAGGTCCTGATTCTTTATCAGATCCCATCCTGGATGATCCATAAATGATCCTTAAGAATCCTCCCACCCCAGAATCTCTCCCAAGGTGGAAAAAATTGGATATTTCCATCCCTTGAGCTTTGATCTGGGGGAAAATCGCAGCTAAAGCTTCGGATTTAAACTGGGAACGTTGGGATGGAGCGGAAAATCTGGGATTGCTGAGGGGGATTCATCCCTCACGCTCCTTCTGGACCCAAATCCAGGGATTTTCCTACCAGGATGGCTCCAGCAAAGCCAAGTTTAATTCCAGAGCCTCGATTCTGTGGAGCGAATCCAGAATTTTCCGTGGAAGAGGAAGGAAAACTCGAGGAATCCACGGAATCGAGCCCGGAATTACCGGATTCCCGGGATTTAAAGCTTCCAGAAGCCGTGGGATTTGGGGATGGAGCTTTGGGGTCAATCCTGGCATTCCCATGGAACCATGGAAGTGAAATTGATGGAATTTCCCTTTTTTTAACCCAATTCTGCCCCGTTTTGTTGCTGATCCCACAGTCGGGATCCTTCGGATCCAATCCTTTGGTCGGATTCCGGCGGCTTTTTATTCCTCGAGGTTTGGTTTTGGATGCTCCCGGTTTTCCGTGGAAAAAGCAGGAATCTGGCAGGGAAGGAAGCGCTCGGAATTCCCGGATGGAATTGATCCCAAGAGGATTCCCAAGGGAGCAGCCGTGTGGATCCCTCATCCCTGGGACAGGATTCGCCCTCATTCCAGAGGGAATCGCGTCTCTCGCTCCGGGGTGGAGTTTGGACTTTGGGGGGTTGAGGGGTGGATCCCAGGATGGATCCTGCTGGAATCTCAGGGATGGATCCCAGGGATGGATCCTGCTGGAATCTCAGGGATGGATCCTGCTGGAATCTCAGGGATGGATCTGGATGGATCCTGCTGGAATCTCAGGGATGGATCCCAGGCTGGGTCCTGCTGGAATCCCAGGGATGGATCCTGCTGGAATCTCAGGGATGGATCCTGCTGGAATCTCGGGTGGATCCCAGGGATGGATCCTGCTGGAATCTCAGGAATGGATCTGGATGGATCCTGCTGGAATCTCAGGGGTGGATCCTGCTGGAATCTCAGGGATGGATCCTGCTGGAGTCTCGGGTGGATCCCAGGATGGATCCTGCTGGAATCTCAGGGATGGATCCCAGGCTGGGTCCTGCTGGAATCCCAGGGATGGATCCTGCTGGAATCTCAGGGATTGGATCTTGCTGGAATCTCAGGGATGGATCCTGCTGGAATCATGGGGATGGATCTGGATGGATCCTGCTGGAATCTCAGGGGTGGATCCCAGGATGGATCCTGCTGGAATCTCAGGGATGGATCTGGATGGATCCTGCTGGAATCTCAGGGATGGATCTGGATGGATCCTGCTGGAATCATGGGGGTGGATCCCAGGGATGGATCCTGCTGGAATCTCAGGGATTAGATCCAGATGGGTCCTGCTGGAATCTCAGGGATTGGATCCCAATGGATCCTGCTGGAATCTCAGGGATTGGATCCCAATGGATCCTGCTGGAATCTCAGGGATTGGATCCCAATGGATCCTGCTGGAATCTCAGGGATTGGATCCAGATGGGCCCTGCTGGATTTGGATGGATCCTGCTGGATCTGGATGGATCCTGCTGGATTTGGATGGATCCTGCTGGATCTGGATGGATCCTGCTGGATCTGGATGGATCCTCTTGGATTTGGATGGATTCTGCTGGAATCATGGGGATGGATCTGGATGGATCCTGTTGGATTTGGATGGATCCTGCTGGATTTGGATGGATCCTGGCTGGATCTGGATGGATCCTGCTGGATCTGGATGGATCCTGCTGGATCTGGATGGATCCTCCTGGATTTGGATGGATCCTGCTGGATCTGGATGGATCCTGGCTGGATTTGGATGGATCCTGCTGGATCTGGATGGATCCTGCTGGATCTGGATGGATCCTCTTGGATTTGGATGGATTCTGCTGGAATCATGGGGATGGATCTGGATGGATCCTGTTGGATTTGGATGGATCCTGCTGGATTTGGATGGATCCTGGCTGGATTTGGATGGACCCTGCTGGATTTGGATGGATTCTGCTGGAATCATGGGGATGGATCTGGATGGATCCTGTTGGATTTGGATGGATCCTGCTGGATCTGGATGGATCCTGCTGGATTTGGATGGATCCTGCTGGAATCACGGGGATGGATCTGGATGGATCCTGCTGGATCTGGATGGATTCTGCTGGAATCATGGGGATGGATCTGGATGGATCCTGTTGGATTTGGATGAATCTTGCTGGATCTGGATGGATCCTCCTGGATTTGGATGGATCCTGCTGGATCTGGATGGATCCTGCTGGAATCACGGGGATGGGTCCTGCTGGAATCACGGGAATTGGATCCAGATGGGCCCTGCTGGATTTGGATGGATCCTGCTGGAATCACGGGGATGGATCTGGATGGATCCTGTTGGATCTGGATGGATCCTGCTGGATTTGGATGGATCCTGCTGGAATCACGGGGATGGATTTTGGATGGATCCTGCTGGATCTGGATGGATCCTCCTGGATTTGGATGGATCCTGCTGGATTTGGATGGATCCTCCTGGATTTGGATGGATCCTGCTGGAATCATGGGGATGGATCCTGCTGGATCTGGATGGATCCTGCTGGATTTACTGTGACCATGCAGGGTGGGGGATCCAAATCTCTCTCAGGGATGGATCCAGACGGGGGGACCTGGACAGGAACAGAACCCCAAGGACAGATCCACACCTGGGGGTGGGGAGAAGATCCCACAGATCCAAGGGATCTCCACCAACTCCACAACCCCCTCCCCATTTCTCCCACACATCTCCAGAGCCCCCCAAACCCCCTCGGGGTGACCTCTGACCCCTCCTCTCTCCACCCAGGCCAGTTCTACAGCAACGGCGGCCACTCCAACTCGGGCGGCGGCGGCGGCGGCGGCGGCGGCGGCGGCGGCGGCTCCTCGGGCTACGGCTCCTACTACCAGGGCGGCGACGGCTACACGGCCCCCGCGCCCCCCAAACACGGCGGCAAGAAACAGCAGCACGGCGGCGGCCAAAAGGCCTCGTACGGCTCCGGCTACGCCGGCCACCAGGGCCAGCAGCCCTACGGACAGGGCCAGTACGGCGGCTACGGGCCCGGGCAGGGCAAGCAGAAGGGTTACGGGCACGGCCAGGGCGGTTACTCCTACTCCAACTCGTACAACTCGCCCGGCGGAGGCTCCGATTACAACTACGAGAGTAAATACAGTGAGTTAGGGGTTGAGTTAAGGGTGGAGTTAAGGGCTGGAGTTGGGTTGGAGTTAAGGGTTGAGTTAAGGGTTGGAGTTAAGGGTTGAGGTTGGGTTGGAGCTGGGTTGGAGTTAAGGGTTGGAGTTCAGGGTTGGAGTTGGGTTGGAGCTGGGTTGGAGTTGGGTTGGAGTTCAGGGTTGAGTTCAGGGTTGGAGTTAAGGGTTGAGTTAAGGGTTGGAGTGAAGAGTTGAGGTTGGGTTGGAGTTGGGTTGGAGTTCAGGGTTGGAGTTCAGGGTTGAGTTCAGGGTTGGAGTTGGGTTGGAGTTGGGTTGGAGTTAAGGGTTGGAGTTCAGGGTTGGAGTTGGGTTGGATTTAAGGGTTGGAGTTAAGAGTTGAGGTTGGGTTGGAGCTGGGTTGGAGTTAAGGGTTGGAGTTCAGGGTTGGAGTTCAGGGTTGGAGTTCAGGGTTGGAGTTAAGAGTTGAGGTTGGGTTGGAGTTGGGTTGGAGTTAAGGGTTGAAGTTAAGGGTTGAGGATGGGTTGGAGTTCAGGGTTGAGTTAAGGGTTGGAGTTAAGGGCTGGAGTTGGGTTGGATTTAAGGGTTGGAGTTAAGAGCTGAGGTTGGGTTGGAGTTAAGGGTTGGAGTTAAGGGTTGGAGTTAAGGGTTGGAGTTAAGGGTTGGAGTTAAGGGTTGAGGTTGGGTTGGAGCTGGGTGGGAGTTCAGGGTTGGAGTTCAGGGTTGGAGTTAAGGGTTGGAGTTGGGTTGGAGTTGGGTTGGAGTTCAGGGTTGGAGTTAAGAGTTGAGGTTGGGTTGGAGTTAAGGGTTGGAGTTGGGTTGGAGTTCAGGGTTGGAGTTAAGAGTTGAGGTTGGGTTGGAGTTAAGGGCTGGAGTTAAGGGTTGAGTTCAGGGTTGAGTTAAGGGTTGGAGTTAAGAGTTAAGGTTGGGTTGGAGCTGGGTTGGAGTTAAGGGTTGGAGTTCAGGGTTGGAGTTGGGTTGGAGTTAAGGGTTGGAGTTAAGGGTTGAGGTTGGGTTGGATTTAAGGGTTGGAGTTAAGGGTTGAGGTTGGGTTGGAGCTGGGTTGGAGTTAAGGGTTGGAGTTCAGGGTTGGAGTTGGGTTGGAGCTGGGTTGGAGTTGGGTTGGAGTTCAGGGTTGAGTTCAGGGTTGGAGTTAAGGGTTGAGTTAAGGGTTGGAGTGAAGAGTTGAGGTTGGGTTGGAGTTGGGTTGGAGTTCAGGGTTGGAGTTCAGGGTTGAGTTCAGGGTTGGAGTTGGGTTGGAGTTGGGTTGGAGTTAAGGGTTGGAGTTAAGGGTTGGAGTTAAGGGTTGGAGTTAAGGGTTGGAGTTAAGGGTTGGAGTTAAGGGTTGGAGTTAAGAGTTGAGGTTGGGTTGGAGCTGGGTGGGAGTTAAGGGTTGGAGTTCAGGGTTGGAGTTGGGTTGGATTTAAGGGTTGGAGTTAAGAGTTGAGGTTGGGTTGGAGCTGGGTTGGAGTTAAGGGTTGAGTTCAGGGTGGAGTTCAGGGTTGGAGTTAAGGGTTGAGTTCAGGGTTGGAGTTCAGGGTTGGAGTTGGGTTGGATTTAAGGGTTGGAGTTAAGGGCTGGAGTTGGGTTGGAGTTGGGTTGGAGTTAAGGGTTGGAGTTCAGGGTTGGAGTTGGGTTGGATTTAAGGGTTGGAGTTAAGAGTTGAGGTTGGGTTGGAGCTGGGTTGGAGTTAAGGGTTGGAGTTCAGGGTTGGAGTTCAGGGTTGGAGTTAAGGGTTGGAGTTAAGAGTTGAGGATGGGTTGGAGTTCAGGGTTGAGTTAAGGGTTGGAGTTAAGGGCTGGAGTTGGGTTGGAGTTAAGGGTTGGACTTAAGGGTTGGAGTTCAGGGTTGGAGTTGGGTTGGATTTAAGGGTTGGAGTTAAGGGTTGAGGTTGGGTTGGAGTTGGGTTGGAGTTAAGGGTTGGAGTTAAGAGTTGAGGTTGGGTTGGAGCTGGGTGGGAGTTAAGGGTTGGAGTTCAGGGTTGGAGTTGGGTTGGATTTAAGGGTTGGAGTTGGGTTGGAGTTCAGGGTTGGTGTTAGGGATTGAGTTCAGGGTTGGAGTTCAGGGTTGGAGTTCAGGGTTGGAGTTAAGGGTTGAGTTAAGGGTTGGAGTCCAGGGTTGAGGTTGGGTTGGTGTTATTCCGGGCTCTCGAGGGGGGCTCAGTCGAACCTGAGGGTCCCACCCACATCTTCATCCTCATCCCCACATCCTCATCCTCACATCCTCATCCTCATCCTCACATCCCCATCCTCATCCTCATCCCCACATCCTCATATCCTCATCCTCACATCCTCATCTTCATCCTCATGCCCACATCCTCATCCTCATCCCAACATCCCCATCCCCACATCCCCATTCCAACATCCTCATCTTCATCCTCACATCCTCATCCCCACCCCACATCCCCATCCCCACATCCTCATCCTTGTCTTCATCCTCATTTTCACATCCCCATCCTCATCCTCATCCCCACATCCTCATCCCAACATCCTCATCCTCACATCCCCACATCCTCATCTTCATCCTCATCTTCACCTCATCCCCACATCCTCATCCCCACATCCTCACATCCTCACATCCTCATTTCCACATCCTCATCCTCATCCCCACATCCTCATCCCCACATCCTCATCCTCACATCCTCATCCTCACATCCTCATCCTCACATCTTCATCCTCATCCCCACATCCTCATCCCCACATCCCGATCCCCACATCCCCATCCCAACATCCTCATCCTCATCCCCACATCCTCATCCTCACATCCTCATCCTCATCCCCACATCCCCATCCCCACATCCCCATCCCAACATCCTCACATCCTCATCCCCACATCCTCATCCTCTCATCCTCATCCCCACATCCTCATCCTCACATCCTCATCCCCACATCCTCATCTTCATCCTCATCCTCATCTTCATCTTCATCCCCCCCTCCTCACCTCTCCGTGTCCCCAGGTTACAGCGGTAACAGCGGCCGTGGCAGCGGTGCCAACAGCTACTCCGGGGGTGGCTCCTACAACTCGGGCTCCCACGGGGGCTACGGCGGCTCCGGGGGCGGGGGCTCCTCGTACCAAGGTAAGGCAGGTCAGTATTGGCACCCCTGAGCTGGGTGGGGGCACTGCTGCAGCTCCATCGGCATCCTAATGCTTCCTTCTTCCTCCTCCTCTTCCTCCTTCCTTCCTCTTCTTCCTCATTCGTCCTTCTTCCTTCCTCCTTCCTCATTCTTCCTTCCTCATTCCTCCTTCTTCCTCCTTCCTTCCTCCTTCTTCCTCATTCGTCCTTCTTCCTTCCTTCTTCCTTCCTCCTCTTCCTCCTTCCTTCCTCCTTCCTTCCTCTTCCTCCTTCCTTCCTTCCTCTTCCTCCTTCCTTCCTCCTCTTCCTCCTTCCTTCCTCCTCTTCCTCATTCGTCCTTCTTCCTTCCTCTTCTTCCTCATTCGTCCTTCTTCCTTCCTCCTTCTTCCTCATTCGTCCTTCTTCCTAATGCTTCCTTCTTCCTCCTCCTCTTCCTCCTTCCTTCCTCCTTCTTCCTCATGCGTCCTTCTTCCTTCCTCCTTCTTCCTAATGCTTCCTTCTTCCTCCTCCTCTTCCTCCTTCTTCCTCCTTCCTTCCTCTTCTTCATCCTTCCTTCCTCCTTCTTCCTAATGCTTCCTTCTTCCTCCTCCTCTTCCTCCTTCCTTCCTCCTCTTCCTCTTCTTCATCCTTCCTTCCTCCTTCTTCCTAATGCTTCCTTCTTCCTCCTCCTCTTCCTCCTTCCTTCCTCCTTCTTCCTCATTCGTCCTCCTTCCTTCCTCCTTCTTCCTAATGCTTCCTTCTTCCTCCTCCTCTTCCTCCTTCCTTCCTCCTCTTCCTCTTCTTCCTCCTTCCTTCCTCCTTCTTCCTAATGCTTCCTTCTTCCTCCTCCTCTTTCTCCTTCCTTCCTCCTTTTCCTTCTCCTCATCCTCCTCATCTTCCTCCTCCTCCTCCTCCTCCTCCTTCTTCCTTCCCCTTTTCCTCCTCCTCTTCCTTCTTCTCCTTCTCATCTTCCTCATCCTCCTCCTTCTTCCTCCTCTCTCCTCCTCCTCCTTCTCCTCCTCCTCCTTCTCCTCCTCCTCCTGCTCCTCCTCCTCCTTCTTCCTCCTCCCTCCTCCTCCTCCTTCCTCCTCCACCTCCTCCTCCTCCTCCTCCTCCTCCTCCTCCTCCTCCTCCTCCTCCTCCTCCTGCTCCTCCTCCTCCTTCTTCCTCCTCCCTCCTCCCTCCTCCTCCTCCTTCCTCCTCCACCTCCTCCTCCTCCTCCTCCTCCTCCTCCTCCTCCTCCTCCTCCCCACAGGCGGATACTCCTCCCAGTCCAACTACAACTCCCCGGGTTCCCAGAACTACAGCGGCCCCCCCAGCTCCTACCAGGCGTCGCAGGGCGGATACGGCAGGAACGAGCACAGCATGAGTTACCAGTACAGATAAACCCCCCTTCCTCTTCCTCCTTCCCTCCGGATCCTCCGGATTTTATCCCATTTTTCCCCATTTTCCCCCTTTTTCCCCCCAAAATCCCGTTGCTCTGTGTGACCCCCGTCACCTCCGGGCCTCTATTTAATGGGTCGTAGTTGCCACGACGACTTGGTTTAAATAGGATTATTATTATATTTTTTTTGTTTTTTGTTGTGGGGAGGTTTTGGTTCGTTTTTTTGGGGTTTTTTTTGAGGTTTTGGGGTTTTTTTGGGGTGTGGGGAAGTCGATCCGATTCTGGAGCCTTTTCCCAGGCCCCGGCGAAGGGAGGGGCCCTCGTTGTTCTGCTTTTGTGAAGTGCGTTAAAAAGGAGCTTTTTTCGGTATTTTTTGGTGGTTTCAGTTTTTTTTTTGGGGGGGGAAGGGGTTGTGGGAGGGGGGTGGAGATGAAGAAACCCCAAAATTTGGGATGGTTCAGGCTCCCGATGCGTCGTTGTGCAAATCCAAAGGTTCAAAGTTTGGAAGAGTCTCATAAAAATAACCCCAAATTCTGAGTGTGGGTTCGTTAAAGTCCTCAGGTTCAGAACTGGGGCTGAACTGGGGCCAAACTGGAGCCAAAATGGGGCTAAACTGGGGCTGAAATGGGGCCGAACTGGAGCCAAAATGGGGCTAAATTGGGACAGGACTGGGGCCAAAATGGGGCTGAAATGGGGCTGAACTGGAGCCAAACTGGGGCTGAACTGGGACAGGACTGGGGCCGAAATGGGGCAGAACTGGAGCTGAACTGGAGCCAAACTGGGGCTGAACTGGGACAGGACTGGGGCCAAACTGAGGCTGAACTGGCACCAAACTGGGGCTGAAATGGGGCCAAACTGGAGCCAAAATGGGGCTAAACTGGGACAGGACTGGGGCCGAAATGGGGCAGAACTGGAGCTGAACTGGAGCCAAACTGGGGCTAAACTGGGGCTGAACTGGAGCCAAAATGGGGCTGAACTGGGGCCAAACTGGAGCCAAAATGGGGCTGAACTGGGACAGGACTGGGGCCGAACTGGGGCAGAACTGGAGCTGAACTGGAGCCAAACTGGGGCTGAACTGGGACAGGTCTGGGGCCAAACTGAGGCTGAACTGGCACCAAACTGGGGCTGGAATGGGGCCAAACTGGAGCCAAAATGGGGCTAAACTGGGACAGGACTGGGGCCAAAATGGGGCTGAACTGGAGCCAAACTGGGGCTGAACTGGAGCCAAAATGGGGCTGAAATGGGGCCAAACTGGAGATGAACCGGAACCAAACTGGGGCTGAACTGGGACAGGACTGGGGCCAAACTGGGGCTGAACTGGAGCCAAACTGGGGCTGAACTGGGGCTGAACTGGAGCCAAAATGGGGCTGAAATGGGGCCAAACTGGAGATGAACCTGAACCAAACTGGGGCTGAACTGGGACAGGACTGGGGCTGAACTGGGGCAGAACTGGAGCTAAACTGGGGCTGAAATGGAGCTGAGCTGGGGCCAAACTGGGGCTGAACTGGAGCCAAACTGGGACAGGACTGGGGCTGAACTGGGACAGGACTGGGGCAAAACTGGGGCTGAACTGGGACAGGACTGAGGCCAAAATGGGGCTGAAATGGGGCCAAACTGAGGCTGAACTGGAGCCAAAATGGGGCTGAAATGGGGCCAAACTGGAGATGAACCGGAACCAAACTGGGGCTGAACTGGGACAGGACTGGGGCCAAAATGGGGCTAAACTGGGGCTGAACTGGGACAGGACTGGGGCTGAACTGGGGCAGAACTGGAGCTGAACTGGGGCTGAACTGGAGCTGAACTGGAGCCAAACTGGGGCTAAACTGGGGCTGAACTGGAGCCAAAATGGGGCTGAAATGGGGCCAAACTGGAGATGAATCGGAACCAAACTGGGGCTGAACTGGGACAGGACTGGGGCTGAACTGGGGCAGAACTGGAGCTAAACTGGGGCTGAACTGGAGCTGAGCTGGGGCCAAACTGGGGCTGAACTGGAGCCAAACTGGGACAGGACTGGGGCTGAACTGGGACAGGACTGAGGCCAAACTGGGGCTGAACTGGGACAGGACTGGGGCCAAACTGGGGCTGAACTGGGGTCTCGTGGCTCCTTTGGATGAGCCTGGTGCCGCTGGCTCCAAATCGCTCCGTGCTGGAGCCGGACACCGGGAAACACCGGGAACAGCTCCTGGAATGTGTCAGATCCCAGGAAACACCGGGAATGGGGCTTGGAATGTGTCAGATCCCGGGAACAGCTCCTGGAATGTGTCAGATCCCGGGAACAGCTCCTGGAATGTGTCAGATCCCGGGAACAGCTCCTGGAATGTGTCAGATCCCGGGAAACACCGGGAATGGGGCCTGGAATGTGTCAGATCCTGGGAAACACCGGGAATGGGGCCTGGAATGTGTCAGATCCCGGGAAACACCGGGAATGGGGCCTGGAATGTGTCAGATCCCGGGAAACACCGGGAATGGGGATTGGAATGTGTCAGATCCCGGGAACAGCTCCTGGAATGTGTCAGATCCCAGAAACACCGGGAATGGGGCCTGGAATGTGTCAGATCCCAGAAACACCGGGAATGGGGCCTGGAATGAGGCATAGCCCGGCAAACACCGGGAACAGCTCCTGGAATGTGTCAGATCCCAGAAAACACCGGGAATGGGGCTTGGAATGTGTCAGATCCCAGAAAACACCGGGAATGGGGCCTGGAATGTGTCAGATCCTGGGAACAGCTTCTGGAATGTGTCAGATCCTGGGAAACACCAGGAATGGGGGTTGGAATGTGTCAGATCCTGGGAAACACCGGGAACAGCTCCTGGAATGTGTCAGATCCCGGGAAACACCGGGAATGGGGCCTGGAATGTGTCAGATCCCGGGAAACACCAGGAATGGGGCTTGGAATGTGTCAGATCCCGGGAAACACCAGGAATGGGGCCTGGAATGTGTCAGATCCCGGGAACAGCTCCTGGAATGTGTCAGATCCCAGCAAACACCGGGAATGGGGCTTGGAATGTGTCAGATCCCGGGAAACACCGGGAATGGGGCCTGGAGTGTGTCAGATCCCGGGAAACACCGGGAATGGGGCCTGGAATGTGTCAGATCCCGGGAACAGCTCCTGGAATGTGTCAGATCCCGGGAAACACCGGGAATGGGGCCTGGAATGTGTCAGATCCCGGGAAACACCGGGAATGGGGCCTGGAGTGTGTCAGATCCCGAGAACGGCTCCTGGAATGTGTCAGATCCTGGGAAACACCGGGAATGGGGCTTGGAATGTGTCAGATCCCGGTAACAGCTCCTGGAATGTGTCAGATCCCGGCAAACACCAGGAACGGCTCCTGGAACCGGGCACGGCCCAGCAAACACCCGGAACAGTTCCTGGAATGTGTCAGATCCCAGGAAACACCGGGAACGGCTCCTGGAGCGGGGCACGGCCTCTCAAACACCAGGAATGGCATCTGGAGTGGGGCACGGCCCAGCAAACACCGGGAACGGGGCTTGGAATGTGTTACATCCTGGAAAACACCGGGAACGGGGCCTGGAATGTGTCAGATCCTGGAAAACACCGGGAACGGGGCTTGGAATGTGTTACATCCTGGAAAACACCGGGAATGGGGCTTGGAATGTGTTACATCCTGGAAAACACCGGGAATGGCTCCTGGAGTGTGTCAGGTCCCGGCAAACACCGGGAATGGGGCTTGGAATGAGGCACAGCCCCTCAAACACCAGGAATGGGGCTTGGAATGTGTTACATCCTGGAAAACACCGGGAATGGCTCCTGGAGTGTGTCAGGTCCCGGGAAACACCGGGAATGGGGCCTGGAGTGTGTCAGATCCCAGGAAACACTGGGAATGGGGCTTGGAATGAGGCACGGCCCCTCAAACACCGGGAATGGGGGTTGGAATGTGTTACATCCTGGAAAACACCGGGATCGGCTCCTGGAATGTGTCAGATCCCGGGAACAGCTCCTGGAATGTGTCAGATCCCGGCAAACACCAGGATCGGCTCCTGGAATGTGTCAGATCCCGGGAACAGCTCCTGGAATGTGTCAGATCCTGGGAAACACCGGGAATGGGGCCTGGAATGTGTCAGATCCTGGGAAACACCGGGATCGGCTCCTGGAATGTGTCAGATCCCGGGAAACACCGGGAATGGGGCCTGGAATGTGTCAGATCCCGGGAACAGCTCCTGGAATGTGTCAGATCCCGGGAACAGCTCCTGGAATGTGTCAGATCCCGGGAACAGCTCCTGGAATGCGTCAGATCCCGGCAATCCCCGGGATCACTGCCCAGATCAAGGCACATTCCAGCTCCGGGGCCCCTTCCCCACCCGGATCCGTCAGGACGGCGGCACCGACACCCGCGAGGCTCCAGCCCTTTTATTAAAAACATCGGATATAAATTAACGCCAGGCGGCGGATCCCGGCAGATCCCGGCAGATCCCGGCAGATCCCGGATCCCGGCAGATCCCAGCAGATCCCGGATCCATCCCGAATAACCAAAGAACGGCTCGGAGGGATGGGAGCGACCACGGGGGGAGCCGGAGGTTCAGCGGCTGCTCCAGAGCCGGGATCCGGCACGGCCACGGACAGCGGGGGGGCTCAGGCAGTGGATCCCGGTGACACCAGTGGATCCCAGTGATACCAGTGGATCCAGCATGGCCACGGACAGCGGGAGGGCTCAGGCAGTGGATCCCAGTGACACCAGTGGATCCCAGTGACCAACAGATCCCAGTGACACCAGTGGATCCCAGTGACAGCCAGGGACACCAGGAGGTGGATCCTGGCACGGTCAGTGATACCAGGAGGGCTCAGTCCAGTGGATCCCAGTGACACCAGTGGATCCCAGTGATACCAGTGGATCCCAGTGATACCAACAAATCCCAGTGACACCAGTGGATCCCAGTGACACTGGATCCCGGCACAACCAGGGACACTGGGAGGGCTCAGTCAGTGGATCCCAGTTACCAACAGATCCCAGTGACAGGGACACCGGGAGGGCTCAGTCCAGTGGATCCCAGTGACACCAGTGGATCCCAGTGACACCAGTGGATCCCAGTGACACCAATGGATCCCAGCACAGTCAGGGACACCGGGAGAGCTCAGTCCAGCAGATCCCAGTGCCACCAACAGATCCCAGTGACACCAGTGGATCCCGGTACCACCAGCAGATCCTGATGACAGTCAGTGGATCCCAGTGCCACCAACAGATCCCAGTGACACCAGTGGATCCCGGTGCCACCAACAGATCCTGGTGACAGTCAGTGGGTCCTGGTACCACCAGCAGATCCTGATGACAGTCAGTGGATCCTGGTGCCACCAGCAGATCCCAGTGACAGTCAGTGGATCCCAGTGACAGTCAGTGGATCCTGGGATCCCAGCAGCAGCAGCAGATCCCAGTGTCAGTCAGTGGATCCCAGTGAGAGTCAGTGGATCCCAGTGAGAGTCAGTGGATCCCGGGATCCTGGCACCACCAGAAGATCCCAGTGTCAGTCAGTGGATCCCGGGATCCCAGCAGCAGATCCCAGTGACAGTCAGTGGATCCCAGTGAGAGTCAGTGGATCCTGGTACCACCAGCAGTTCCCAGTACCACCAGCAGATCCCAGTGCCACCAGCAGATCCCAGTGACAGTCAGTGGATCCCAGTGACAGTCAGTGGATCCTGGTGCCACCAACAGATCCCAGTGTCAGTCAGTGGATCCCGGGATCCCACCAGCAGATCCCAGTGACAGTCAGTGGATCCCAGTGAGAGTCAGTGGATCCCAGTGAGAGTCAGTGGATCCCAGTGAGAGTCAGTGGATCCCAGTGACAGTGGATCCCAGTGAGAGTCAGTAGATCCCAGTGGCAGTCAGTGGATCCCAGTGACAGTCAGTGGATCCCAGTGAGAGTCAGTGGATCCCAGCAGCAGTCAGTGGATCCCAGTGAGAGTCAGTGGATCCCAGCAGCAGTCAGTGGATCCCAGTGAGAGTCAGTAGATCCCAGTGGCAGTCAGTGGATCCCACTGAGAGTCAGTGGATCCCAGCAGCAGATCCCAGCACTCCCAGCCCTAGGGACACTCCTCCTGGCCCTGCCTGAAGTGCGGCCAGACCCTCAGCAGCTCCTGGGGCCCGTAGTGATGAACCATCACCAGCCGGCGGAACCGGCAGCGCTCGTACTGCAGCCGGTACATGAGGAACGCTCCCGGCGGCGGATCGGTCACCGCCACGCCCAGCGCGTGCAGGCAGATCCCCACGAAGGCGTCCTCCATGTTGATGAGCGGCAGCGTCTGCGCCGCGCCGAAGACGCGCAGGGCCAGGTCCCCCGAGAGGACGTAGCCGGGCCCGCCGCAGTAGGGCGGGTAGGTGTCGTTGGGGTAAACCTCCCGCGGCACAAACCACTTGTAAGCGCGGTTCCGCAGCGGCCCGGTGCGCCGGTAGACGTAACCCGTGAGGAAATTACTCCTGGCCGGCCTCAACAACCCCGCCAGGAACTCCAGGTTGAGGAAGACGTCGTGGTCGGCCTTCATCACGTAGCTGGCGTTGGGACAGAAGCGGCTCACCCACTCCAAGCCCATCAGCGTCTTGAGCGTCAGGTTGTTGTAGGTGTCGAGGAAATCCTGCTGGAGCAGGTCGCGGTGCAGCTCGTCCTCCTCGCGCAGCACCGGCCGCAGCTCCTCGCCGAAGGCCGGGTGAACTCCCAGCAGGAAGAGCCGCAGCACGTCCAGCCCCGGCACCGCGCTCTCGTTGCCCCAGGTGCGGCGCACGGCGTCGCGGGCGGCCAGGTCGGCCGGGGATGTGACCACCAGCAGCACCAGGAACGGCGTCCGGCCCCGGCACTTGTCGGGGTGGTTGAGGAGGAAGCGGTAGGGGTGGGGGTACGGGGGTTGTAAAGGGTGGCGGGTGGGTGCCGTGGCGTTGTTGGGGCGCGGGGTTGTGCCGGGGGTGGTGCTGGCGGTGACGGGGGGATGGGGTTGGGGGCGGGAGTGCAGGGCCAGCAGGGCCAGGGCTGCGGCTACCGGCAGGGCCAGGAGGCGGGAGAGCTGCGGGAGCTTCATGGTGGAGCTGTGGGAGAGGGGAATGGGATCACACCGGAACCGGGAGCCCCAGGGCGGCTGTGTCCTGGTGGCACCCAAATCCTGACAGCCAAATCCCATCAGCACCCAAATCCCAGCACCCAAATCCCTCTGACACCCAAATCCTGGCATCCAAATCCTGACAGCCAAATCCCAGGGACACCCAAATCCTGACAGCCAAATCCTGACCCCCAAATCCTTCTGACACCCAAATCCCAGTGGCACCCAAATCCCAGCACCCAAATCCCTCTGACATCCAAATCCTGGCATCCAAATCCTGGCACCCAAATCCTGGCATCCAAATCCTGACAGCCAAATCCCAGGGACACCCAAATCCTGACAGCCAAATCCTTCTGACACCCAAATCCTGACAGCCAAATCCCAATCCTGGGGGTGCCCAAATCCCTCTGACACCCAAATCCCAGCACCCAAATCCTTCTGACACCCAAATCCTGACAGCCAAATCCCACTGGCATCCAAATCCTGGCACCCAAATCCCAGGGACACCCAAATCCTGACAGCCAAATCCTTCTGACACCCAAATCCCGACACCCAAATCCTGACACCCAAATCCCAATCCTGGGGGTGCCCAAATCCCTCTGACACCCAAATCCCAGGGACACCCAAATCCTGACACCCAAATCCTGGCACCCAAATCCTGACACCCAAATCCCAGGGACACCCAAATCCTGACCCCCAAATCCCTGGGACACCCAAATCCTGACAGCCAAATCCCTCTGACACCCAAATCCTGACAGCCAAATCCCAATCCTGGGGGTGCCCAAATCCCTCTGACACCCAAATCCCAGCACCCAAATCCTTCTGACACCCAAATCCCACTGGCACCCAAATCCTGACACCCAAATCCCAGGGACATCCAAATCCCATCAGCACCCAAATCCCAATCCTGGGGGTGCCCAAATCCCATCAGCACCCAAATCCTGACAGCCAAATCCCAGGGACACCCAAATCCCAATCCTGGGGGTGCCCAAATCCCTCTGACACCCAAATCCCAGGGACACCCAAATCCCTCTGACACCCAAATCCCAGGGACACCGAAATCCTGACACCCAAATCCTGACACCCAAATCCCAGGGACACCCAAATCCCTCTGGCATCCAAATCCTGGCACCCAAATCCCTCTGACACCCAAATCCCAGCACCCAAATCCTTCTGACACCCAAATCCCACTGGCATCCAAATCCTGACACCCAAATCCCAGGGACACCCAAATCCCAGGGACACCCAAATCCCAATCCTGGGGGTGCCCAAATCCCATCAGCACCCAAATCCTGACAGCCAAATCCCAGGGACACCCAAATCCCAGGGACCCCCAAATCCTGACACCCAAATCCCAGCACCCAAATCCCAAGGACACCCAAATCCGGATCCTGGGGGTGCCCAAATCCCTCTGACACCCAAATCCCAGCACCCAAATCCTTCTGACACCCAAATCCCACTGGCACCCAAATCCCAAGGACACCCAAATCCTGACACCCAAATCCGGATCCTGGGGGTGCCCAAATCCCTCTGTCTGAGCACCCCGATCCCACCCGGATCCCCGGGCCCCGCACCCACCTGAGCCCCACCCCCCCCTGCACCCACCTGAGCCCCACCCCCCCCGTGCCGACCCCTCCCCAAAGTCCCCGGCTGCCCCTCCCCCACATTCCCGGATTCCCCCCCCCGTGCCCCTCCCCCACACTCCCGGATCCTCCCATTCCCCTCCCCATTCCCGGATCCCTTGGGACCCCTCCCCATTCCCGGTTCCTTCTCCCCATTCCCGGGGTCCCCCTCTCCCCCCTCCCCATTCCCGGATCCCCCTCCCCATTCCCGGACCCTCCCGAGCCCCCTCCCCATTCCCGGATCCCCCTCCCCATTCCCGGATCCCTTGGGACCCCTCCCGGATCCTCCCGGATCCCCCTCCCCATTCCCGGATCCCCCTCCCCATTCCCGGATCCCGGATCCCCCTCCCCATTCCCGGATCCCCCTGAACCCCCTCCCCATTCCCTGAGCCCCCTCCCCATTCCCGGATCCCCCTGAACCCCCTCCCCATTCCCTGAGACCCCTCCCCATTCCCGGATCCCCCTCCCCATTCCCGGACCCTCCCGAGCCCCCTCCCCATTCCCGGATCCCTTGGGACCCCTCCCCATTCCTGAGCCTCCTCCCCATTCCCGGTTCCTTCTCCCCATTCCCGGGGTCCCCCTCTCCCCCCTCCCCATTCCCGGATCCCCCCCCCGTGCCCCTCCCCCACATTCCCAGATCCCCTGAGCCCCCTCCCCATTCCCGGGGTCCCCCTCTCCCCCCTCCCCATTCCCGGATCCCCCCCCCGTGCCCCTCCCCCACATTCCCAGATCCCCTGAGCCCCCTCCCCATTCCCGGGGTCCCCCTCTCCCCCCTCCCCATTCCCCATTCCCGGATCCCCCTCCCCATTCCCGGATCCCGGATCCCCCTCCCCATTCCCGGATCCCCCTCCCCATTCCCGGGGTCCCCCTCTCCCCCCTCCCCATTCCCCATTCCCGGATCCCCCTCCCCATTCCCGGATCCCGGATCCCCCTCCCCATTCCCGGATCCCCCTCCCCATTCCCGGGGTCCCCCTCTCCCCCCTCCCCATTCCCCATTCCCGGATCCCCCTCCCCATTCCCGGATCCCGGATCCCCCTCCCCATTCCCGGATCCCCCTCCCCATTCCCGGGGTCCCCCTCTCCCCCCTCCCCATTCCCGGATCCCTTGGGACCCCTCCCCATTCCCGGATCCCCCTCCCCATTCCCGGATCCCCTGAGCCCCCTCCCCATTCCTGAGCCCCCTCCCCATTCCCGGATCCCCCTCCCCATTCCCGGATCCCGGATCCCCCTCCCCATTCCCGGATCCCCTGAGCCCCCTCCCCATTCCTGAGCCCCCTCCCCATTCCCGGGGTCCCCCTCTCCCCCCTCCCCATTCCCGGTTCCTGATAAGGCTCCGGACGCGATAAGAGCGGGAGGCGCCGCCAGGGGCCCACCAGTTCCACCAGTCAGACCAGTTTGGGGGTCTCGGGGAAGCTCTGGGGGTCTTGGGGCTGACTCCAGCCCCACCCAGTTCATCCCAGTTCATCCCAGTTCATCCCAGTTCATCCCAGTTCACCCCTGGCTGTGCCACGCCGCCTTCCCCACTTCCCCCGCTTTGCCTTCGGCCCTTCCCAGTCCTCCCAGTGGCTCCCAGTTTATTCCAGGTGCTGCTTCCGGCCCTTCCCAGTCCCTCCCAGTCCCCCCAGTACTGGGAGGGGGCGGTCAGGGTCCCTCACTGGTCCCTGGCTGACCCCCAGGACCCCCCCGGGGGTCTCACCCCGCCCCTCCCAGCGTGTCCCAGTGCTCCCAGTAACTCCCAGTTACCTCTGAGTGCCAGTCCCAGTCCTTCCCAGTGCTCCCAGTAACTCCCAGTCTTGTCCCAGTAACTCCCAGTGACTGCCAAGTGCAGCTCCCAGCCCTTCCCAGTGCTCCCAGTAACTCCCAGTCACGTCCCAGTCCCTCACAATGGCTTCCTGAAAGTCCCAAGTGCAGCTCCCAGCCCTTCCCAGTGCTCCCAGTAGCTCCCAGTCACGTCCCAGTCCCTCACAATGGCTTCCTGAAAGTCCCAAGTGCAGCTCCCAGCCCTTCCCAGTGCTCCCAGTAACTCCCAGTGGCTCCCAGTCGCTCCCAGTGGCTCCCAGTCATGTCCAGGTGCAGCTCCCAGTGCTCCCAGTCACTTCCAGTAACTCCCAGTCGTGTCCCAGTAGCACCAGTAACTCCCAGGCGCAGCTCCCAGCCCTTCCCAGTGCTCCCAGTCCCTCACGGTGGCTCCCAGTGTCTCCCAGTCACTCCCAGTGGCTCCCAGTCGTGTCCCAGTCCCTCACGGTGGCTCCCAGTGACTCCCAGTAACTCCCAGTGCCTCCCAGTGTCTCCCAGGTGCAGTTCACAACCCTTCCCAGTGCTCCCAGTGCCTCCCAGTCACTCCCAGTGGCTCCCAGTCATGTCCCAGTCCCTCACAGTGGCTCCCAGGTGCAGCTCCCAGTAACTCCCAGTAACTCCCAGTAACTCCCAGTGGCTCCCTGTCGCTCCCAGTGGCTCCCAGTTGCTCCCAGTGGCTCCCAGTAACTCCCAGTAACTCCCAGTCGTGTCCCAGTCACTCACGGTGGCTCCCAGTGGCTCCCAGGTGCGGCTCCCGGTGCTCCCAGTAACTCCCAGTCACTCCCAGTAACTCCCAGTGGCTCCCTGTCGCTCCCAGTGGCTCCCAGTTGCTCCCAGTGGCTCCCAGTAACTCCCAGTAACTCCCAGTCGTGTCCCAGTCACTCACGGTGGCTCCCAGTGGCTCCCAGGTGCGGCTCCCGGTGCTCCCAGTAACTCCCAGTGGTGTCCCAGTCTCTCCCAGTGGCTCCCAGTGGCTCCCAGTGGCTCCCAGTAACTCCCAGTGGCTCCCAGTGGCTCCCAGTCGCTCCCAGTGGCTCCCAGTGGTGTCCAGTTGCAGCTCCCAGTGCTCCCAGTGCTCCCAGTCCCCGCCCGCGGTGGCTCTGTGGTGGCCGTGCCCGGCAGGGGCAGAAATGTGGGGACAGAGGTGACGCAGGTGCCACACCCGGGGCTGGCCCCGCCCCCCCGGCCACGCCCGGAGCTCCTCAAACTTCCGCCTCTGCTGGCACCGGGGACACCAAACTGGGGACACCGGACTGGGGACACCGGACTGGGGACATCAAACTGGGGACATCAAACTGGGGACACCAAACTGGGGACACCAAACTGGGGACACCGGACTGGGGACACCACGAGGTCACCCGGAGCTCCTCAAACTTCCGCCTCTGGTGGCACCGGGGACACCACGGGGACACCGGGGACACCACGGAGACACCATGGGGTCACCCAGAGCTCCTCAAACTTCCGCCTCTGGTGGCACCGGGGACACCACGGGGACACACCGGGGACACCACGGGGACACACCGGGGACACCACGAGGACACCATGGGGTCACCCAGAGCTCCTCAAACTTCCGCCTCTGGTGGCACCGGGGACACCAAACTGGGGACACCGGACTGGGGACATCAAACTGGGGACATCAAACTGGGGACACCAAACTGGGGACACCAAACTGGGGACACCAAACTGGGGACACCGGACTGGGGACACCACGAGGTCACCCGGAGCTCCTCAAACTTCCGTCTCTGGTGGCACCGAGGACACCACGGGGACACACCGGGGACACCGGACTGGGGACACACCGGGGACACCACGGGGACACACCGGGGACACCACGGGGACACACCGGGGACACCACGAGGTCACCGGACTGGGGACACCAAACTGGGGACACCAAACTGGGGACACCACGGGGTCACCCGGAGCTCCTCAAACTTCCGCCTCTGGTGGCACCGGGGACACCACGAGGTCACCGGACTGGGGACACCGGACTGGGGACATCAAACTGGGGACATCAAACTGGGGACACCAGACTGGGGACACCAGACTGGGGACATCGAACTGGGGACACCACGGTGTCACCCGGAGCTCCTCAAACTTCCGCCTCTGGTGGCACCGGGGACACCACGGGGACACACCGGGGACACCACGGGGACACCACGGGGACACACCGGGGACACCACGAGGTCACCGGACTGGGGACACCAAACTGGGGACACCAAACTGGGGACACCGGACTGGGGACACCACGGGGTCACCCGGAGCTCCTCAAACTTCCGCCTCTGGTGGCACCGGGGACACCACGGGGACACACCGGGGACACCACGAGGTCACCGGACTGGGGACACCACAGGGTCACCAAACTGGGGACACCAAACTGGGGACACCAAACTGGGGACACCACGAGGTCACCCGGAGCTCCTCAAACTTCCGCCTCTGGTGGCACCGGGGACACCACGGGGACACCGGGGACACCACGGGGACACCGGACTGGGGACACACCGGGGACACCACGGGGACACACCGGGGACACCACGAGGTCACCCGGAGCTCCTCAAACTTCCGCCTCTGGTGGCACTGGGGACACCACGGGGACACACCGGGGACACCACGAGGACACACCGGGGACACCACGAGGTCACCGGACTGGGGACACTCTGGGGTCACCAAACTGGGGACACTGGACTGGGGACACCACGAGGTCACCAGAAACTGGGGACACCGGACTGGGGACACCAAACTGGGGACACCAAACTGGGGACACCAAACTGGGGACACTCTGGGGTCACCAAGAACTGGGGACACCGGACTGGGGACACCAAACTGGGGACACCAAAACCTGGGGTCACCACAAGGTCACCAAGAACTGGGGACACCGAACTGGGGACACTGAACTGGGGACACCAAACTGGGGACACCAAACTGGGGACACAAAAACCTGGGGTCACCACAAGGTCACCACGAGGTCACCAAACTGGGGACACCAGGAAGTCACCGGACTGGGGACACCAGACTGGGGACACCAAACTGGGGACACCGAACTGGGGACACCAAACTGGGGACACCAAACTGGGGACACTTTGGGGTCACCAAACTGGGGACACCATGGACACACCGGTGTCACCCCAGGGGTGACAGGGACACAGCGGGGTCACCAAACAGGTGCCACCGCGGTTATACAGGTGCCACCACAGGGGTGACAGGGACACGCAGGTGCCACCATGGCCACACAGGTGCCACCACAGGGGTGACAGGGACACTCAGGTGTCACCATGGACACGCAGGTGCCACCCCAAGGGTGACAGGGACACGCAGGTGCCACCACAGGGGTGACAGGGACACTCAGGTGCCACCACAGACACTCAGGTGCTACCACAGGGGTGACAGGGACACTCAGGTGCCACCATGGACACTCAGGTGCCACCACAGGGGTGACAGGGACACGCAGGTGTCACCAAACAGGTGTCACTGTGGTCACACAGGTGTCACCATGGACACACCAGTGTCACCACAGACATGCAGGTGTCACCATGGCCACACAGGTGCCACCCCAGGGGTGACAGGGACACTCAGTGTCCCCAAAGTGTCCCCAGAATGTCCCTATTGTCCCCAAAGTGTCCCCAGAATGTCCCCAAGTGTCCCAAAGCATCCCCAAGGTGTCTCCAGAATGTCCCAAGTGTCCCCCAAGTGTCCCCAAAGTGTCCCCAAAGCATCAAGTGTCCCAAAGTGTCCCCAAGTGTCCCAAAGTGTCCCAAAGTGTCCCCAAAGTGTCCCCAAGTGTCCCCAAAGTGTCCCCAGAGTGTCCCAAAGTGTCCCCAGAGTGTCCCCAAAGTGTCCCCAAAGTGTCCCCAGTATCCCCAAAGTGTCCCCAGTATCCCCAAAGTGTCCCCAAGTGTCCCCAAAGTGTCGCCAAGTGACCCCAAACTGTCCCCAAAGTGACCCCAAAGTGTCCCCAAGTGTCCCCAAAGTGTCCCCAGAGTGTCCCCAAAGTGTCTCCAAGTGTCCCCCAAGTGACCCCAAAGTGTCCCCAGAGTGACCCCAGAGTGTCCCCAAAGTGTCCCCAAAGTGTCCCCAAAGTGTCCCCAAGTGTCCCCAAAGTGTCCCCAGAGTGTCCCCAAATGTCCTCAGTGTCCCCAAAGTGTCCCCAGAGTCCCCAAAGTGTCCCCAGAGTGTCCCCAAATGTCCTCAGTGTCCCCAGAGTGTCCCCAAGTGTCCCCAAAGTGTCCCCAGCCCCTCAGAACCGCAGCAGCCGCTCCCTTCCAAATTCTTTTATTTCCATTCTTTAAAAAAACCCCAAAACAGTAAAAAAATAAACCCAAAAACCGTAAAAAACCCCAAAACCTCCCGGTGGGGGAGGGGATTCAGGAGCCTGGGGGGGTCCCCTGGGAATTGGGGGCAGTTCCAGGGGTCTCCCCTCAATCCAGGGGAATTTGGGGTGATCCTGGGGGGTCCCCTGGGAATTTGGGGTGATCCTGGGGGGTCTCCCCTCAGTCCAGGGGAATTGGGGGCAGTTCTGGGGGTCTCTCCTCAACCCAGGGGAATTGGGGGTGATCCTGGGGGGGTCTCTCCTCAGTCTAGGGGGTCTCCCCTGGGAATTTGGGGCAGTTCTGGGGGGTCTCCCCTCATTCCAGGGGAATTTGGGGTGGTCTTGGGGGGTCTCCCCTCAACCCAGGGGAATTTGGGGTGCTCCTGGGGGTCTCCCCTCAATCCAGGGGAATTTGGGGTGCTCCTGGGGGGTCTCCCCTCAACCCAGGGGAATTTGGGGTGCTCCTGGGGGGGTCTCTCCTCAGTCCAGGGGAATTGGGGGTGGTTCTGGGGGGTCTCCCCTCACTCCAGAGGAATTTGGGGCAGATCTGGGGGGTCTCCCCTCAATCCAGGGGAATTGGGGGTGCTCCTGGGGGGTCTCCCCTCAGTCCAGGGGAATTGGGGGTGGTTCTGGGGGGTCTCCCCTCAATCCAGGGGAATTGGGGGTGCTCCTGGGGGTCTCCCCTGGGAATTGGGGGTGATCCTGGGGGGTCCCCTGGGAATTGGGGGCAGTTCTGGGGGTCTCTCCTCAACCCAGGGGAATTTGGGGTGGTTCCAGGGGTCTCCCCTCAACCCAGGGGGATTTGGGGCAGTTCTGGGGGTCTCCCCTGGGAATTGGGGGCAGTTCTGGGGGTCTCCCCTCAGTCCAGGGGAATTTGGGGTGCTCCTGGGGGTCTCCCCTGGGAATTGGGGGTGCTCCTGGGGGGTCTCCCCTCAGTCCAGGGGAATTTGGGGTGCTCCTGGGGGTCTCCCCTCAGTCCAGGGGAATTTGGGGTGCTCCTGGGGGTCTCCCCTGGGAATTTGGGGTGCTTTTGGGGGGTCTCCCCTCAGTCCAGGGGGATCCCCACAGACCCCAGAGCCTCCCGAGCCCAGGCCGGGGGTCCCCCGCGCCCCCCGTACATTCTGGCCATGAACTCCCGCACGAACTCCGGGAATCTCCGCTGGACGATGCTCTCCCGGATGGATCCCATCAGCTTCATCTGAGGAGGGGTCCCGAGGCTCAGGGGGGGCTCTGAGACCCCCAAATCCCCCCCAAATCCCCCCCAAATCCCCCCCAGAAGCCCCCAGCCCCACCTGGTAAGCGACGTTGTGCAGCGTCAGCAGGTGCAGCGCGGCCGTGTTGGAGCGGAGCAGAGCATGCAGGAACGCCCTGGAATGCCTGGAAAAGAGAGGAAATGAGGAATTTGGGGAGGGGGACACCTCGGAGACCCCTCCCCAAAATCCCCCCGCCCACCTCTGGCACGTGGGGCAGCCGCAGTCGGCGTCGATGGGTCGGAAATCTTTGGCGAATTTGTGATTTTTCAACTGCAGCGACCCCCAGGGCACCAAAGCCGAACCGAAACGCTGCGAGGGGAGGGGTCAGGGAGGGTTATGGGGGTCCCCAAAATCTTGGGGAGGGGTCTGGGGGGTCCCCAAACCCCCCCCTCACCCCCCTGAAGACCCCCACTCACCGCCGTGCGCGTGGGGAAGACGCAGTCGAACATGTCGCAGCCCAGCGCCACGCAAACCACCAGATCCGTGGCGTAGCTGAGGGGGGCAAATTGGGGCTGAATCCGGGGGTCCCTGGGGGTTTTTGGGGGGTCCCCGGGGGTTTTTGGGGGTCCCCCAGACTCACCCCACGCCCATCAGGTAGCGGGGTTTGTCCCGGGGCAGGTGCTCGGCGCTCAGCTTCACCGTGCGCCAGAAGCTCGACTTGTCCTCGCCCCCGCTCAGGCCCCCGATGGCGAATCCCGGCACGTCCCGCTGGGTCATGGCTGGGAAATGGGGGTGGGAGACCCCCAAATTACCCCTGGGACCCCCCAAATTATCCCTGGGACCCCCCCGGGACCCCCCAAATCAACCCTGGGACCCCCAAATCAACCCTGAATCCCCCCGAGTCACTCAGACCCCCCTGAACCTCCTGGAGCCCCAGTGCAGCCCTGGGCACGTCCCGCTGGGTCATGGCTGGGAAATGGGGGTGGGAGACCCCCAAATTGGCTCTGGGACCCCCCAAATTATCCCTGGGACCCCCCCTGAGACCCCCAAATCAATCCCGGGAGCCCCCAAATCAACCCTGAATCCCCCTGATCCACCCGGACCCCCCTGAACCTCCTGGAGCCCCAGCGTGGTCCTGGGTGTGTCCCGCTGGGTCATGGCTGGGAAATGGGGGTGGGAGACCCCCCCGGGACCCCCAAATTATCCCTGGGACCCCCAAATCACCTCTGGGACCCCCCTGAGACCCCCAAATCACCTCTGGGACCCCCAAATCAACCCTGAATCCCCCTGATCCATCCAGACCCCCCTGAACCTCCTGGAGCCCCAGTGCAGCCCTGGGCACGTCCCGCTGGGTCATGGCTGGGAAATGGGGATGGGAGACCCCCAAATTGGCTCTGGGACGCCCCAAATTATCCCTGGGACCCCCCAAATCAACCCTGGGACCCCCCAAATTATCCCTGGGACCCCCCAAATCACCCCTGGGACCCCCCTGAGACCCCCAAATCACCTCTGGGACCCCCAAATCAACCCTGAATCCCCCTGATCCATCCAGACCCCCCTGAACCTCCTGGAGCCCCAGTGCAGCCCTGAGCACGTCCCGCTGGGTCATGGCTGGGAAATGGGGGTGGGAGACCCCCAAATCACCCCTGGGACCCCTCAAATTATCCCTGGGACCCCCAAATCACCTCTGGGACTCCCTCTGAACCTCCTCAGGACCCCCCAAAATCACCCCTGATCCACCCGGACCCCCCTGAACCTCCTGGAGCCCCAGCGTGGTCCTGGGTGTGTCCCGCTGGGTCATGGCTGGGAAATGGGGGTGGGAGACCCCCCCGGGACCCCTAAATCACCCCTGGGACCCCCTAAATCACCCCTGGGACCCCCCAAATCACCCCTGGGACCCCCCCGGGACCCCCAAATTACCCCTGGGACCCCCAAATTATCCCTGGGACCCCCAAATCACCCCTGGGACCCCCAAATCACCCCTGGGACCCCCCAAATCAACCCTGGGACCCCCTAAATCACCCCTGGGACCCCCCAAATCACCCCTGGGACCCCCCTGGGACCTCCCAAGCTGCCCCAGGAGCCCCAGAGCCCGTCCCGAGCAGGGGTGAGGCAGAGGAGGGTGAGGAAGATGAGGAAGGTGAGGAGAGTGAGGAGAGTGAGGAAGGTGAGGAGGATGAGGAAGACGAGGAAAGTGAGGAAGCTGATGAAACTGATGAAGCCGAGGAGGATGAGGAGGATGGGGAAGATGAGGAAGCTGAGCAGGCTGAGGAAGATGAGGAGGATGAGGAGCATGAGGAGAGTGATGAAGCTGAGGAAGCTGAGGAAGGTGATGAAGCTGAGGAAGCTGATGAAGCTGAGGAAGCTGAGGAAGGTGAGGAAGGTGATGAAGGTGAGGAAGGTGATGAAGGTGATGAAGGTGATGAAGCTGAGGAAGGTGATGATGAAGCTGATGAAGCTGAGGAAGCTGAGGAAGCTGAGGAAGCTGAGGAAGGTGATGAAGCTGAGGAAGGTGATGAAGCTGAGGAAGCTGAGGAAGCTGATGATGAAGCTGATGAAGCTGAGGAAGGTGAGGAAGGTGAGGAAGCTGAGGAAGGTGATGAAGCTGAGGAAGGTGATGAAGCTGAGGAAGCTGAGGAAGGTGATGAAGCTGATGATGAAGCTGAGGAAGGTGAGGAAGGTGAGGAAGCTGAGGAAGCTGAGGAAGGTGATGAAGCTGAGGAAGCTGAGGAAGCTGAGGAAGGTGATGAAGCTGAGGAAGCTGAGGAAGCTGATGAAGGTGATGAAGCTGATGAAGCTGAGGAAGGTGAGGAAGGTGATGAAGCTGAGGAAGGTGATGATGAAGCTGATGAAGCTGAGGAAGCTGATGAAGCTGAGGAAGCTGAGGAAGCTGAGGAAGCTGAGGAAGCTGATGAAGCTGAGGAAGCTGAGGAAGCTGAGGAAGCTGAGGAAAGTGATGAAGCTGATGAAGCTGAGGAAGCTGAGGAAGGTGATGAAGCTGAGGAAGGTGATGAAGCTGAGGAAGGTGAGGAGAGTGATGAAGCTGAGGAAGCTGATGAGGAAGCTGATGATGAAGCTGATGATGAAGCTGCTGATGATGAAGATGATGACGAAGGCCCCACCTCGGATGCAGCGCAGGCGCAGTTCGGGCTCCAGCCCCCCCTGGACGATGGCGAAGAGGAGCTGCTGCTGCGGGCGGGCGTGAGCGGCCACACAGCGATCGAGCCAGCGGACCGACCTGGGGAGGGGGGGAAATGGGTCTGGGGGCGTCCCTGGGGGGTCACACAGCGATCGAGCCAACGGACCGACCTGGGGACAGGGGGGAAATGGGTCTGGGGGTGTCCCTGGGGGGTCTGGGGGATCCCAGGAGCAGCCACACAGCGATCCAGCCAACGGACTGACCTGGGGAGGGGGCAAAAATGGGTCTGGGGGCGTCCCTGGGGGTCTGGGGGGGGGTCTGGGGGTGTCCCTGGGGGGTCACACAGCAATCCAGCCAGCGGACTGACCTGGGGAGGGAGGGGGCAAAAATGGGTCTGGGGGCGTCCCTGGGGGTCTGGGGGGGTCCCTGGGGGGTCTGGGGGGGTCTGGGGGATCCCAGGAGCGGCCACACAGCGATCCAGCCAACGGACCGACCTGGGGAGGGAGGGGGCAAAAATGGGTCTGGGGGCGTCCCTGGGGGGTCTGGGGGCGTCCCTGGGGGGGTCACACAGCGATCCAGCCAATGAACTGATCTGGGGACAGGGGGGAAATGGGTCTGGGGGCATCCCTGGGGGTCTGGGGGCGTCCCTGGGGGTCTGGGGGCGTCCCTGGGGGGTCACACAGCGATCCAGCCAACGGACTGACCTGGGGAGGGGGCAAAAATGGGTCTGGGGGCATCCCTGGGGGGTCTGGGGGGGTCTGGGGGATCCCAGGGGCAGCCACACAGCGATCCAGCCAACGGACCGACCTGGGGAGGGGGCAAAAATGGGTCTGGGGGTGTCCCTGGGGGTCTGGGGGCGTCCCTGGGGGGTCTGGGGGTGTCCCTGGGGGGGTCACACAGCGATCCAGCCAACGGACCGACCTGGGGAGGGGGGGGAAAAATGGGTCTGGGGGTGTCCCTGGGGGTCTGGGGGCGTCCCTGGGGGTCTGGGGGATCCCAGGAGCGGCCACACAGCGATCCAGCCAGCGAACTGACCTGGGGAGGGAGGGGGCAAAAATGGGTCTGGGGGCGTCCCTGGGGGTCTGGGGGGGTCCCTGGGGGGTCACACAGCGATCCAGCCAACGGACCGACCTGGGGAGGGGGGGAAATGGGTCTGGGGGCGTCCCTGGGGGTCTGGGGGGGTCACACAGCGATCCAGCCAACGGACCGACCTGGGGAGGGGGCAAAAATGGGTCTGGGGGCGTCCCTGGGGGGTCTGGGGGGGTCCCTGGGGGGTCACACAGCGATCCAGCCAGCGGACTGACCTGGGGACAGGGGGGAAATGGGTCTGGGGGCGTCCCTGGGGGGTCTGGGGGGGGTCCCAGAGAGCACTGGGGGGGTCCCAGAGGTTCTCAGGAGGGTCCCAGGGGGTCTCAGGGGGTCCCAGAGGGCACTGGGGGGGTCTGGGGGGGTCCCAGGGGGTCTCAGGGGGGTTTCAGGGGGTCTCAGGGGTCCCAGGGGGGTTTCAGGGGGTCCCAGAGGGCACTGGGGGGTCCCAGAGGGTCCTCAGGGGGGTCTCAGGAGGTTTCAGGGGGGTTTCAGGGGGGTCTCAGGGGGGTTTCAGGGGTCTCAGGGGGGTTTCAGGGGGTTCTCAGGGGGTCCCAGGGGGGTCCCAGGGGGGTCCCAGGGGGTCCCAGAGGATCCCAGGGGGTCTCAGGGGTTCTCAGGGGGTCCCAGAGGGTCTCAGGGGGTCTCAGGAGGTTTCAGGGGGGTCTCAGGGGTTCTCAGGGGGGCCTGAGGGGGTCCCTGGGGGGTCCCAGGGGGTCCCAGGGTGTCCCTGGGGGGTCTGGGGGGGTCCCTGGGGGCTCTGGGGGCATCCCTGGGGGTCTGGGGGGGTCCCTGGGGGGTCTGGGGGTGTCTCAGGGGGTCCCCACCTGTCCATGGCCTCCTGCACTCGCGGGCCCGTGGTTGTGCTGCTCACGACATCGTCCAACTGCATCACGATATCAGCGCCTGGGGGGGCGGGGGGGGCCCCAATTCCTCAGGGGGGGGCAGGGGGGGTCCCGAATTCCTCAGGGGGGGTCCCCAATTCCTCAGGGGGGTCCCCAAATCCTCAGGGGGGGTCCCCAATTCCTCAGGGGGGGTCCCCAATTCCTGGGGGGGTCAGGGGGGGTCCCCCATTCCTCAGGGGGGGGCAGGGGGGGTCCCCAATTCCCGGGGGGGTCAGGGGGGGTCCCCAATTCCTGGAGGGGTCAGGGGGGGTCCCCAATTCCTCAGGGGGGGTCAGGGGGGTCCCCAATTCCTCAGGGGGGGTCAGGGGGGGTCCCCAATTCCTGGGGGGTCAGGGGGGGTCCCCAATTCCTGGGGGGGTCAGGGGGGGCTCTCCCATTCCTCAGGGGGGGTCCCCCATCCTCGGGGGGGTCAGGGGGGGTCCCCAATTCCTGGGGGGGTCAGGGGGGTCCCCAATTCCTCAGGGGGGATCCCCCATCCCCAGGGGGGTCAGGGGGGGTCCCCAATTCCTCAGGGGGGGGTCCCCAATTCCTGGGGGGGCCAGGAGGGATCCCCAATTCCTGGGGGGTCAGGGGGGGATCCCCCACCCCCAGGAGGGGTCAGGGGGGATCCCCAATTCCTGGGGGGGCTCCCCAATTCCTGGGGGGGTCAGGGGGGGTCCCCCATCCCCGGGGGGGTCAGGGGGGATCCCCAATTCCTGGGGGGGTCAGGGGGGGTCCCCCATCCCTCAGGGGGGATCCCCAATTCCTGGGAGGGTCAGAGGGGGCTCCTCCCATTCCCAGGCGGGTTTGGGGGGTTCAGGGAGGGTCTCAGGGGGTCCCAGGAGGTTCAGGGAGGTTCAGGGGGTCCCAGGAGGGTCCCAGGAGGGTCCCAGGGGGTTTGGGGGGCTCAGGAAGGGTCTCAGGGGGTTTGGGGGGTTCAGGGAGGTTTGGGGGGGGTCTCAGGGGGTTTGGGGGGTTCAGGGGGGGTCTCAGGGGGTCTCAGGGGGTTTGGGGGGTCTCAGGGGGTTTGGGGGGTCTCAGGGGGTCTCAGGGGGTTTGGGGGGTCCCAGGGGGGTCTCAGGATCCCCCCAGTCTCACCCAGTTCGTTCTGGATCTCCATGGATCTCTCGGGGCTCAGCAGGATCCCAGGGGGTTTGGGGGGATCAGGGGGGGTCTCAGGGGGTTCAGAGGGGTCTCAGGGGGTTTGGGGGGGTTCAGGGGGTTCAGGGGGGGTTCAGGGGGGTCTCAGAGGGTTTGGGGGGTCCCGGGGGTCCCCCCAATCTCACCCAGCTGGTTCTGGATCTCCATGGATCTCTCGGGGCTCAGCAGGATCCCAGGGGGTTTGGGGGGATCAGGAGGGTCTCAGGGGGTTTGGGGGGGTCTCAGGGGGTCTCAGGGGGTTTGGGGGGTCTCAGGGGGTTTGGGGGGTCTCAGGGGGTTTGGGGGGTCTCAGGGGGTTCAGGGGGTCTCAGGATCCCCCCAGTCTCACCCAGTTGGTTCTGGATCTCCATGGATCTCTCGGGGCTCAGCAGGATCCCAGGGGGTTTGGGGGGCTCAGGGGGGGTCTCAGGGGGTTTGGGGGATGTCAGGGGGTTTGGGGGGTCCCAGGGGGGTCTCAGGATCCCCCAAATCTCACCCAGCTCATTCTGGATCTCCATGGATCTCTCGGGGCTCAGCAGGATCCCAGGGGATTCAGGGGGGGTCTCAGGGGGTTTGGGGGGTCTCAGGGGGGGTCTCAGAGGGTTTGGGGGGTCCCAGGGGGGTCTCAGGGGGTTTGGGGGGTCTCAGGGGGTTCAGGGAGGTTTGGGGGGGGTCTCAGGGGATTTGGGGGGTCTCAGGGGGTCCCCCCAGTCTCACCCAGCTCATTCTGGATCTCCATGGATCTCTCGGGGCTCAGCAGGATCCCAGGGGGTTTGGGGGGTTCAGGGGGGGTCTCAGGGGGTTTGGGGGGGTTCAGGGGGTTCAGGGGGGGTTCAGGGGGGTCTCAGGGGGTTTGGGGGTTCCCAGGGGGGTCTCAGAGGGTTTGGGGGGTCCCAGGGATCCCCCCAATCTCACCCAGCTCATTCTGGATCTCCATGGATCTCTCGGGGCTCAGCAGGATCCCAGGGGGTTTGGGGGGTTCAGGGGGTTTGGGGGGTCTCAGGGGGGTCTCAGGGGGTTCAGGGGGTCCCCCCAATCTCACCCAGCTGGTTCTGGATCTCCATGGATCTCTCGGGGCTCAGCAGGATCCTCTCCCCGCCGTGCGGGGGCTGGAACCGAACCCCCTCCTCGGAAACCTCGGCCAGCTCCAGCAGGGAAACCATCTGGAACCCCCCGCTGTCCTGGGGGGACCCCAAAAACCCCAAAACCGGCCATGGGGGAGGGGTCGCGACCCCCCCAAACCCCCCAAATTCTTGGGGACCCCCCCCCCCAATTTCTCACCGTCAGGAGATTGTGAGGCCAATCCATGAACCCGTGCAGGCCCCCGGAGCGCCGCACCAGCTCCGAACCCTGCGGGGATGAACGGAGAGCTCGCCGGAGTCCCCGGGACCGCCCCGGGACCCTCCCGGTTCCGTTCCCGGTGCCGCTCACCGGCCGCGTGCCCAGGTGGAAGGTGTTGCCCAGGCAGATCCGGCAGCCCAGCGCCGCCAGCTGCGCCGCCGTCAGGCCCTTGGCGGTGCCGCGGGTGCCCACGGGCATGAAGACCGGGCAGGGGACGGTGCCGTGAGGAAGCCGAAGCTCCCCGGCCCGGGCGCGGCTCCGCCCGCACTCGGCCACGATCCGCAGAACCGGGACCGGGGGACCCGCCATGGGCGCCGCCATCTTGGAGCGCGGGACCGGAAGGGGCGGGGCCGAGCGCCGGAAGTGACGGTTGCCAAGGTAACGGCGGGGCCATGTTGGGCCTGGTGGGGTTTGGGGGGAGCGAGCGGGAGCGGAGACGGCCGAAACTCCCGGGGAAACCGAACCAAATCCACCGAGACCCCTCCAAACCCGCACGGGGCAAGGAGCGGAGCCAATTCCTGCCGGTTCCGGTCCCTGAAGGGGGGAAACCCAAGAGGTTCCCGGGGTGTTCCAGCCCCGGCGCTTCGCTTGGGGACTCCCGTTCCCCGTGAACGAACGCGCGGACGCTCCACGGGCACGGCAGGGCCGCCGAACACCGGGAGAGCCAACGGGCGACAAGGAACGGCTGATTGATGGCTGGCTGATTAATGGCGGGAGGGTTTTTCCCTTCGCTAAGGTTCCCGTCACGGTTGCATTGGTCGGGCCGGTGGGAGCGGCGGGCACGGCGGGGAAGGGCAGGGACGGGCTCCCGGTGCTCTCCGGGCTCCCGGTGCCGTCCGGGCCTCGCTCCTGAGGGGAACTCCCGCTCTCCAATGAAATGGCGGAAACGCCGCGTGAGGGCGGGACCACAGCAGCGCCTCCTCCCATTGGCTGACAGGGATGAGCGACAGGCGGGCGACCAATAGGAAGCGCGCTTTGTCTTCCCCTTCCCGCCCCTCCGCCGTGATTGACAGCGCTCCGCTCCTATCAGCTCTGCGCGTTGAATTGATTGACAGCGCAGCCGGCCAATGGCGGCGCGCGCTGGGGGCAGCGGGGCGGGCCCGGCGGTGCCGGATGAGGAGACTCTGAGGGGAAGTTTGGCCGCCGCCGCCGCCGCGGGCCCCGTGAGGAGGAGCCGCCGCCGGGAGCGCGGGCCCGGCACCGCCGCCGCCGCCATGGGCAACCGGGGCATGGAGGAGCTCATCCCGCTGGTCAACAAGCTTCAGGACGCCTTCAGCTCCATCGGGCAGAGCTGCCACCTGGACCTGCCGCAGATCGCCGTGGTGGGCGGGCAGAGCGCCGGGAAGAGCTCGGTGCTGGAGAACTTCGTGGGCCGGTGAGCGGCGGGGGCGGCGGGAGCGGCGGGGAGGGCGGCGGGAGCGGCGGGAGCGGCGGGAGGAGCGGCGGGCGTAGAGCGCGTTCGGGAATAGCGGCGGTGGCGCAAAGGGCGCGGCCGGGAGCGGGGCCGGGGCTGCGCCAGCGGCGGAAGGGATGCGCAAATGGCGTAAGGGAACGGGAACGGGGCCAGGGGGACGGGAACGGGACCGGGAACGGGAACGGGGCCAGGGGGAACGGGAACGGGACCGGGAACGGAACGGGAACGGGGCCAGGGGGAACGGGACCGGGAACGGGACCGAGAACGGAACGGGAACGGGGCCAGGGGGACGGGAACGGGACCGGGACCGGGAACGGAACGGGAACGGGAGCGGGACCGGGAGTATGGAGCTTCACGGGAACGGGACCGAGAGCGGGACCGGGACCGGGGAACGGAACGGGAGCGGGGAACGGAATGGGAACGGGACCGGGAACGGGAACGGGGAACTCAACGGGAGCGGGACTGGGAGTGTGGAACTTCACGGGAACGGGAGCGGGACCGGGGAACTCAACGGGAACGGGTCCCGGTCCGTGTTCGGGTCCAGTTCCGTGTTCGGGTCCCGGTTCCCGGTTCAGATCCCGTTCCGGGTTCCGGTCCCGGTTCCGTGTTCGAGTCCCGTTCCGGGTTCAGATCCCGGTTCCCGGTTCAGATCCCAGTTCCGTGTTCGGGTCTGGTTCCGTGTTCGAGTCCCGTTCCGGGTTCAGATCCCCGTTCCCGGTTCAGATCCCGTTCCGTGCTCGGGTCCCGGTTCCCGGTTCAGATCCCGTTCCGTACTCGGGTCCCGGTTCCCGGTTCAGATCCCAGTTCCGTGTTCGGGTCCCGGTTCCGTGTTCGAGTCCCGGTCCGTGTTCGGGTCCCGGTTCCGGTTCAGGGTCTGGTTCCGGGTTCGTGTTCGGTCCCGTGTTCGGGTCCCGGTTCCGGGCGGTCACTCCGTGCTCCGGTGGTTCCCGGTTCAGATCCCGGTTCAGATCCCGGTCCCGGTTCCGGGTTCGGTTCCGGGTTCGGGTCCCGGTTCCGGGCGGTCACTCCGTGCTCCGGTGGTTCCCGGTTCAGATCCCGGTCCCGGTTCCGGGTTCGGGTCCCGGTCCGGGCGGTCACTCCGTGCTCCGGTGGTTCCCGGTTCAGATCCCGGTCCCGGTTCCGGTTCCGTGTTCGGTTCCCGGTCCGGGCGGTCTCTCCGTGCTCCGGTGGTTCCCGGTTCAGATCCCGGTTCAGATCCCGGTCCCGGTTCCGGGTTCGGTTCCGGGTTCGGGTCCCGGTTCCGGGCGGTCACTCCGTGCTCCGGTGGTTCCCGGTTCAGATCCCAGTCCCGGTTCCGTGTTCGGGTCCCGGTTCCGGGCGGTCACTCCGTGCTCCGGTGGTTCCCGGTCTCCCCCCACCCCACCGGGTCCCCTCGGGAGCAGCGGGCGGCACCGGGAGCCTTCATCCCCACCCTCGGCATCCTCCCCCTGCGCCTGGGCCCCGCGATAGCGCCGGGACCGGCCCGGGACCGAGCGGGGCTGCCCCGATAAGGGCTCGGAGATGAGGAGTCACCCCAAAAACACAAAAAAACACCCAAAAAAACCTAAAAAAACCCCAAAAAACCCAAAAACCAAAAAAACCCCACTCAAAATAACCCCAAAAGCCCAAAAAAACCTAAAAAAACCCCAAAACCCACCAAAAAAACCCCAAAAACCCACCCCAAAAAACCTAAAAAACCCCAAAAAACCAAAAAAACCCCACTCAAAATAACCCCAAAAGCCCAAAAAAACCCCAAAACCCACCAAAAAACCCACCTAAAAAACCCTAAAAAACCCCCAAAACCAAAAAAACCCCACTCAAAATAACCCCAAAAGCCCAAAAAAACCTAAAAAAACCCCAAAACCCACCAAAAAAACCCCCAAAACCCACCCCAAAAAACCTAAAAAACCCCAAAAAAGCAAAAAAACCCCACTCAAAATAACCCCAAAAGCCCAAAAAAACCTAAAAAAACCCCAAAACCCCCCAAAAAAACCCAAAACCCACCCAAAAAAACACCAAAAAACCACCAAAAACCCCAAAATCCCCCCCCAAAAAACCCCAAAGACCTCCCCAAAAAATCCCCAAAAACCCACCCAAAAAAACCACCAAAAAACCCAAAAAAACCACCAAAAACCCCAAAACCCACCCAAAAAAACTCAACCCCCCCCGAAAAAAAAACCCAAAAAAACCAAACCCCCCGAAAAAACCCCAACCCCCCAAAAAAAACCCCAAAAACCCCCAAAAAACCCCCCAAAAAACCCCAAAAACCCCCCAAATTCCCAAAAAACCTCAAAAAGTCCCAAAAAAATCCCAAAAAACCCCAAAAACCCCAAAAAACCACCCCAAAAAACCCCCAAAAATACCAAACCCCCCCAGAAGAACCCCAAAAACCCCCAAAAAAATCCCAAAAATTCCAAAAACCCAAAAAAATCCCAAAAAATCCCCCCCAAAATCCCCAAACCCCCCAAAAAAACCCAAAAAAATCCCCAAAAAATCCCCAAAATTCCCAAAAAACCCAAAAAAATCCCCAAAAATCCCCCAAAATCCCCAAAACCCCCCCCAAAAAATCCCACAAAAATTCCCAAAAAATCTCCAAAATTCACAAAAAACCCAAAAAAATCCCAAAAAATCCCCCCAAAATCCCCAAAACCCCCCCAAAAAAACCCCCAAAAAATCCCCAAAATTCCCAAAAAAACCCAAAAAGTCCCAAAAAACCCCAAAATCCCAAACCCAGCCCAGCCCCTCTCTGGATTTTCCGCTTTTTTCCCCTTTTTCCATTGGGATTTTCCCCTCTTTTCCCACCTCAGCATTCCCAGCTCGGATTTGGGATTTTCCAGGAGGAAGAGGAAGGCTCAGGGTGGAAAAATTTGGGATTTTTCCTCATCCTGAATTCCTGGGAATTTTGTCAGCTTTTAATTAAAACCGGAAAAATTAATTAATTATCCCCATTTTTTTGGGATCCAGGAAATTCCATCCCTCCTCAAATCCCATCCTGGGGAATATTAAAATCTGAGAATTCCCAGATTTTTTTTTTGGGATGCTCAGCCTGGAATTTTCCAAGGCTCTGGATCAAAATCTGGGATGAGCCGTGGCCTCGGGGTTGTTCCCATTGTCCCAACGATCCAAAGGGATGGAAAAGTGCCCGGGGTGGGGTCGATTTTCCGGAATTTTCTGCTTTATCCTGAATTTTCTGAGCTCTCAGGAAGCTCTGGATCCACTCTGGGATATCCCAATCCCATTTTTATGGAATTTTTATCCTCAAAACCACGGGAAGAGGATCCTGAGGGGCTTTAAATGCTGGGAATCCCTTGGAAAAATCAGGAATTGAGTTTGGAATTCCTTAAATCCATTAATTAACCAAATTAGGCTGGAATTTTCTGCTTTATCCTGAATTTTCCAGGCTTTCAGGAATCTCTGGATCCACTCTGGGATATCCCAATCCCATTTTTATGGAATTTTTATCCTCAAAACAACGGGAAGAGGATCCTGAGGGGCTTTAAATGCTGGGAATCCCTTGGAAAAATCAGGAATTGAGTTTGGAATTCCCTAAATTTATTAATTAACCAAATTAGGCTGGAATTTTTGGCTTTATCCTGAATTTTCTGAGCTCTCAGGAATCTCTGGATCCACTCTGGGATATCCCAATCCCATTTTTATGGAATTTTTATCCTCCAAACCACGGGAAGAGGATCCTGAGGGGATTTTAGTCCCTTGGAAAAATCGGGAATTGAGTTTGGAATTCCCTAAATTTATTAATTAACCAAATTAGGCTGGAATTTTCTGCTTTATCCTGAATTTTCTGAGCTCTCAGGAAGCTCTGGATCCACTCTGGGATATCCCAATCCCATTTTTATGGAATTTTTATCCTCAAAACCACGGGAAGAGGATCCTGAGGGGATTTTAGTCCCTTGGAAAAATCAGGAATTGAGTTTGGAATTCCCTAAATTTATTAATTAACCAAATTAGGCTGGAACTTTTTGCTTTTTCCCATTTTTTCCAAGCTCTTGGGAAGCTCTGGATCCACTCTGGGATATCCCAATCCCATTTTTATGGAATTTTTATCCTCAAAACCACGGGAAGAGGATCCTGAGGGGCTTTAAATGCTGGGAATCCCTTGGAAAAATCAGGAATTGAGTTTGGAATTCCTTAAATTTATTAATTAACCAAATTAGGCTGGAATTTTTTGCTTTATCCTGAATTTTCTGAGCTCTCAGGAATCTCTGGATCCACTCTGGGATATCCCAATCCCATTTTTATGGAATTTTTATCCTCAAAACAACGGGAAGAGGATCCTGAGGTGCTTTTAGTGCCAGGAATCCCTTGGAAAAATCAGGAATTGAGTTTGGAATTCCCTAAATTTATTAATTAACCAAATTAGGCTGGAATTTGCAGCTTTATCCTGGATTTTCCCACCTGTTGGAAGCTCTGGATCCACTCTGGGATATCCCAATCCCATTTTTATGGAATTTTTCCCCTCCAAACAACGGGAAGAGGATCCTGAGGGGCTTTAAATGCTGGGAATCCCTTGGAAAAATCGGGAATTGAGTTTGGAATTCCCTAAATCCATTAATTAACCAAATTAGGCTGGAATTTGCAGCTTTATCCCAGATTTTCCAGGCTCTCAGGAAGCTCTGGATCCACTCTGGGATATCCCAATCCCATTTTTATGGAATTTTTTCCCTCCAAACCACGGGAAGAGGATCCTGAGGGGCTTTAAATGCTGGGAATCCCTTGGAAAAATCAGGAATTGTGTTTGGAATTCCCTAAATTTATTAATTAACCAAATTAGGCTGGAATTTTCAGCTTTATCCTGAATTTTCTGAGCTTTCAGGAAGCTCTGGATCCACGCTGGGATATCCCAATCCCATTTTTATGGAATTTTTTCCCCTCCAAACCACGGGAAGAGGATCCTGAGGGGCTTTTAGTGCCTTGGAAAAATCAGGAATTGAGTTTGGAATTCCCTAAATTTATTAATTAACCAAATTAGGCTGGAATTTTTGGCTTTATCCTGAATTTTCCGAGCTCTCAGGAAGCTCTGGATCCACACTGGGATATCCCAATCCCATTTTTATGGAATTTTTTCCCCTCCAAACAACGGGAAGAGGATCCTGAGGGGCTTTAAATGCTGGGAATCCCTTGGAAAAATCAGGAATTGAGTTTGGAATTCCTTAAATCCATTAATTAATGAAATTAGGCTGGAATTTTTGGCTTTATCCTGAATTTTCTGAGCTCTCAGGAAGCTCTGGATCCACTCTGGGATATCCCAATCCCATTTTTATGGAATTTTTTCCCCTCAAAACAACGGGAAGAGGATCCTGAGGGGCTTTAAATGCTGGGAATCCCTTGGAAAAATCGGGAATTGAGTTTGGAATTCTCTAAATTTATTAATTAACCAAATTAGGCTGGAATTTTCTGCTTTATCCTGAATTTTCCAGGCTCTCAGGAAGCTCTGGATCCACTCTGGGATATCCCAATCCCATTTTTATGGAATTTTTTCCCTCAAAACCACGGGAAGAGGATCCTGAGGGGCTTTAAATGCTGGGAATCCCTTGGAAAAATCAGGAATTGAGTTTGGAATTCCCTAAATTTATTAATTAACCAAATTAGGCTGGAATTTTTGGCTTTATCCTGAATTTTCTGAGCTCTCAGGAAGCTCTGGATCCACTCTGGGATATCCCAATCCCATTTTTATGGAATTTTTATCCTCAAAACCACGGGAAGAGGATCCTGAGGGGTTTTTAGTCCCTTGGAAAAATCAGGAATTGAGTTTGGAATTCCCTAAATTTATTAATTAATGTAATTAGGCTGGAATTTTCTGCTTTATCCTGAATTTTCCAGGCTCTCAGGAAGCTCTGGATCCACTCTGGGATATCCCAATCCCATTTTTATGGAATTTTTATCCTCAAAACCACGGGAAGAGGATCCTGAGGGGCTTTAAATGCTGGGAATCCCTTGGAAAAATCAGGATTTGAGTTTGGAATTCCCTAAATTTATTAATTAACCAAATTAGGCTGGAATTTTTGGCTTTATCCTGAATTTTCCAGGCTCTCAGGAAGCTCTGGATCCACTCTGGGATATCCCAATCCCATTTTTATGGAATTTTTTCCCTCCAAACAACGGGAAGAGGATCCTGAGGGGCTTTAAATGCTGGGAATCCCTTGGAAAAATCAGGAATTGAGTTTGGAATTCCCTAAATCCATTAATTAATGTAATTAGGCTGGAATTTTGAGCTTTATCCTGAATTTTCCAGGCTCTCAGGAAGCTCTGGATCCACTCTGGGATATCCCAATCCCATTTTTATGGAATTTTTCTCCTCCAAACCACGGGAAGAGGATCCTGAGGGGTTTTTAGTCCCTTGGAAAAATCAGGAATTGAGTTTGGAATTCCCTAAATTTATTAATTAATGTAATTAGGCTGGAATTTTCTGCTTTATCCCAGATTTTCCAGGCTTTCAGGAAGCTCTGGATCCACTCTGGGATATCCCAATCCCATTTTTATGGAATTTTTATCCTCAAAACCACGGGAAGAGGATCCTGAGGGGTTTTTAGTCCCTTGGAAAAATCAGGAATTGAGTTTGGAATTCCCTAAATTTATTAATTAATGTAATTAGGCTGGAATTTTCTGCTTTATCCTGAATTTTCCAGGCTTTCAGGAAGCTCTGGATCCACTCTGGGATATCCCAATCCCATTTTTATGGAATTTTTATCCTCAAAACCACGGGAAGAGGATCCTGAGGGGCTTTTAGTCCCTTGGAAAAATCAGGAATTGAGTTTGGAATTCCCTAAATTTATTAATTAATGTAATTAGGCTGGAATTTTTTGCTTTATCCTGAATTTTCTGAGCTTTCAGGAAGCTCTGGATCCACTCTGGGATATCCCAATCCCATTTTTATGGGATCCTGAGGGGCTTTTAATGCCTGGGAATCCCTTGGAAAAATCAGGAATTGACTTTGGAATTCCCTAAATTTATGAATTAACCAAATTAAGCTGGAATTTTTTCCATGGGGGAAAAATCCTGGCCCCACTGATGGACCCTCAGGGGGGTTGGGATTGGTGGGGAGGGGTCCTGGAGCTCCAAAATTCCCGAATTTTCCGAGCTGGGATCATCCCTGGGAATTCTTTGTGGCTTTTCCAACAATTCCCGAGCTTTTCCCACAATGGATCCGTTGTTCCCCCCGGGGGTTGGGGACGATCCCGACGGATCCTGAGCTCAATGAGGAGCTTTGTGTTCCCGAGGGAAGCTCCAGGGGTTTGGGAATTCTTCAGCCGGACTCGGGAGCGTCCCTTGGAATGAGGAGGGGTCCTGGAGGGGTGGGAAAGTCTGGGATTTGGGGTGGGGAGGTGAATTCCATGGGAATTTGGGGTGGGAAGGTGAATTCCATGGGATTTGGGGTGGGAAGGTGAATTCCATGGGATTTGGGGTGGGAAGGTGAATTCCATGGGAATTTGAGGAGGGATTTGGGGTGGGAAGGTGAATTCCATGGGATTTGGGGTGGGATTTGGGATGGGAATGTGAATCCCATGAGAATGTGAGGAGGGATTTGGGGTGGGAGGGAGAGCAGAATTCCATGGGACTATGAGGAGGGATTTGGGATGGGATTTGGGATGGGGAGGTGAATTCCATGGGATTTGGGGTGGGAATGTGAATTCCATGGGAATGTGAGGAGGGATTTGGGATGGGAATGTGAATTCCATGGGAATTTGGGGTGGGATTTGGGATGGGATTTGGGGTGGGAACGTGAATTCCATGGGAATTTGGGGTGGGAAGGTGAATTCCATGGGAATTTGGGGTGGGAAGGTGAATTCCATGGGAATTTGGGGAGGGATTTGGGGTGGGAAGGTGAATTCCATGGGAATTTGGGGTGGGAAGGTGAATTCCATGGGAATTTGGGGAGGGATTTGGGGTGGGAAGGTGAATTCCATGGGAATTTGGGGTGGGATTTGGGGTGGGAACATGAATTCCATGGGATTTGGGGTGGGAAGGTGAATTCCATGGGAATTTGGGATGGGAAGGTGAATTCCATGGGAATTTGGGGTGGGAAGGTGAATTCCATGGGAATTTGGGGTGGGAAGGTGAATTCCATGGGAATTTGGGGTGGGAAGGTGAATTCCATGGGAATTTGGGGTGGGATTTGGGATGGGAATGTGAATTCCATGGGAATGTGAGGAGGGATTTGGGGTGGGAGTGTGAATTCCATGGGAATTTGGGGTGGGAAGGTGAATTCCATGGGAATTTGGGGTGGGATTTGGGGTGGGAATGTGAATTCCATGGGAATGTGAGGAGGGATTTGGGAGCAGTGGGATTTGGGATGGGATTTGGGGTGGGAAGGTGAATTCCATGGGAATTTGGGGTGGGATTTGGGATGGGGAGGTGAATTCCATGGGAATTTGGGGTGGGGAGGTGAATTCCATGGGAATTTGGGGTGGGATTTAGGGTGGGATTTAGGGTGGGATTTGGGGTGGGATTTGGGATGGGATTTGGGGTGCAGAATTCCATGGGAATTTGGGGTGGGATTTGGGAGCAGTGGGATTTGGGAGCAGTGGGATTTGGGATGGGATTTGGGGTGGGAAGGTGAATTCCATGGGAATGTGAGGAGGGATTTGGGATGGGAATGTGAATCCCATGGGAATTTGGGATGGGAATGTGAATTCCATGGGAATGTGAGGAGGGATTTGGGATGGGATTTGGGGTGGGAATGTGAATCCCATGGGAATGTGAGGAGGGATTTGGGAGGAGTGGGGTTTGGGATGGGATTTGGGATGGGAGGGAGAGCAGAATCCCATGGGAATGTGAGAGATTTGGGATGGGATTTGGGGTGGGAATGTGAATTCCATGGAATGTGAGGAGGGATTTGGGATGGGAGAGGTGAATTCCATGGGAATGTGAGGAGGGATTTGGGAGCAGTGGGATTTGGGGTGGGATTTGGGGTGGGAATGTGAATCCATGGAATTTGGGGTGGGATTTGGGGAGGGATTTGGGATGGGAGAGGTGAATTCCATGGGAATGTGAGGAGGGATTTGGGATGGGATTTGGGGTGGGAATGTGAATTCCATGGGATTTGGGATGGGATTTGGGGTGGGAAGGTGAATTCCATGGGAATGTGAGGAGGGATTTGGGGTGGGAATGTGAATCCCATGGGAATGTGAGGAGGGATTTGGGATGGGATTTGGGGTGGGAATGTGAATCCCATGGGAATGTGAGGAGGGATTTGGGGTGGGATTTGGGGTGGGAAGGTGAATTCCATGGGAATTTGGGGTGGGATTTGGGAGCAGTGGAATTTGGGGTTGGATTTGGGGTGGGAAGGTGAATTCCATGGGAATTTGGGGTGGGATTTGGGAGCAGTGGGATTTGGGATGGGATTTGAGGTGGGAATGTGAATTCCATGGGAATTTGGGGTGGGATTTGGGAGCAGTGGGATTTGGGATGGGATTTGGGGTGGGAATGTGAATTCCATGGGAATGTGAGGAGGAATTCGGGATGGGAATGTGAATCCCATGGGATTTGGGGTGGGATTTGGGGTGGGAATGTGAATCCCATGGGAATGTGAGGAGGGATTTGGGAGCAGTGGGATTTGGGATGGGATTTGGGGTGGGAATGTGAATTCCATGGGAATTTGGGGTGGGAATGTGAATCCCATGGGAATTTGGGGTTGGATTTGGGGTGGGGAGGTGAATTCCATGGGATTTAGGGTGGGATTTGGGAGCAGTGGAATTTGGGGTGGGATTTGGGGTGGGAATGTGAATTCCATGGGAATTGGGGTGGGAAGGTGAATTCCATGGGAATTTGGGGTGGGAAGGTGAATTCCATGGGAATTTGGGGTGGGAAGGTGAATTCCATGGGAATGTGAGGAGGGATTTGAGGTGGGAATGTGAATTCCATGGGAATTTGGGGTGGGATTTGGGGTGGGAATGTGAATCCCATGGGAATTGGGGTGGGATTTGGGGTGGGAATGTGAATCCCATGGGAATGTGAGGAGGGATTTGGGGTGGGAATGTGAATCCCATGGGAATTTGGGGTGGGATTTGGGATGGGAACGTGAATTCCATGGGAATGTGAGGAGGGATTTGGGAGCAGTGGGATTTGGGATGGGATTTGGGGTGGGAAGGTGAATTCCATGGGAATGTGAGGAGGGATTTGGGATGGGATTTGGGGTGGGGAGGTGAATTCCATGGGAATTTGGGGTGGGATTTGGGGTGGGATTTGGGGTGGGAATGTGAATTCCATGGGAATGTGAGGAGGGATTTGGGGTGGGAAGGTGAATTCCATGGGAATTTGGGGTGGGATTTGGGGTGGGGAGGTGAATTCCATGGGAATTTGGGGTGGGAAGGTGAATTCCATGGGAATTTGGGGTGGGATTTGGGGTGGGAATGTGAATTCCATGGGAATTTGGGGTGGGATTTGGGGTGGGAATGTGAATTCCATGGGAATTTGGGGTGGGATTTGGGATGGGAATGTGAATCCCATGGGAATGTGAGGAGGGATTTGGGATGGGAAGGTGAATTCCATGGGAATGTGAGGAGGGATTTGGGATGGGATTTGGGGTGGGGAGGTGAATTCCATGGGAATTTGGGGTGGGAAGGTGAATTCCATGGGAATGTGAGGAGGGATTTGGGAGCAGTGGGATTTGAGGAGGGATTTGGGGTGGGAATGTGAATTCCATGGGATTTGGGGTGGGAAGGTGAATTCCATGGGATTTGGGATGGGATTTGGGGTGGGAATGTGAATTCCATGGGAATGTGAGGAAGGATTTGGGGTGGGATTTGGGATGGGAATGTGAATTCCATGGGAATTTGGGGTGGGATTTGGGGTGGGAATGTGAATTCCATGGGAATGTGAGGAGGGATTTGGGATGGGATTTGAGGTGGGAATGTGAATTCCATGGGATTTGGGGTGGGATTTGGGAGCAGTGGGATTTGGGGTGGGATTTGGGATGGGAACGTGAATTCCATGGGAATGTGAGGAGGGATTTGGGATGGGAATGTGAATTCCATGGGAATGTGAGGAGGGATTTGGGATGGGAGAGGTGAATTCCATGGGAATGTGAGGAGGGATTTGCTGTGGGTCAGGCTGGAAGTGTCCAGGGGTGAATCCATGGAATTTCCCTTGATGGGAACCAAGGCCAGAGGAGCAGGAATTCAGGAACAGGATGGGAATTCGGGAATTTGGGAAGAGCAGGAATTCAGGAACAGGAGGGGAATTTGGGAATTTGGGAACAGCAGGAATTCAGTCAGGAATGGGACAGGAATCTGGGAATTTGGGAACAGCAGGAATTCAGCCAGGAATGGGAATTTGGGAACAGTGGGAATTCAGTCAGGAATGGGACAGGAATTTGGGAATTTGGGAAGAGCAGGAATTCAGGAACAGAACGGGAATTTGGGAATTTGGGAACAGCAGGAATTCAGGAACAGGAGGGGAATTTGGGAATTTGGGAAGAGCAGGAATTCAGGAACAGGACAGGAATTTGGGAACACAGTCAGGAACAGGAATTTGGGAATTTGGGAACACAGCAGGAATTCAGCCAGGAATGGGACGGGAATTTGGGAATTTGGGAAGAGCAGGAATTCAGGAACAGAACAGGAATTTGGGAACACAGTCAGGAACAGGAATTTGGGAATTCAGGAACAGCAGGAATTCAGGAACAGAACAGGAATTTGGGAATTTGGGAACAGCAGGGTGGGAGCCCACCAAGCTCATCCCAAAGATCTGGAATTTTCCTTTCCCTGGATTTGGGGTGAGAATCCCCGGGAAGAGCTCGGCAGGGACGGATGGAGCTGGAGAGGGAATTCCACAGGGACAGGCTGGAGCCAGGAAATCCGGGAATTTCCCCTGGGATGAGGAAGTTCCCGATTTCTCCACCCTTTGTCCCCTGGGTCACACCTGGCCCAGGTGGGAGGCGGCCGGATCCGGCCTCGGTGACGTCACGGCGGGATCCGGCCGGAGCTGGGCGGATCCTGCTCCGGGTGCCCAAAAAATTCCCGGAATGGGAATTCCCAGGGGGCTGGGGGAGCACCTGGGGGTGGGAGAAGGGAAGAGCTGAGCCCATTGGATCCAAATTTATGGGAATATCCCTGGGAATTCCCACTGGGATCAGGGAACAGCCCATCCCACTGGATCCAAATTTATGGGAATATTCCTGGGATCAGGGCTGGGATCAGGGAAGAGCCGATCCTGTGGACCCCCAATTTATGGGAATCTTCCTGGGAATTCCCGGGGGATCAGGTCTGGGAGAAGGGAAGAGCTGAGCCCACTGGATCCAAATTTATGGGAATATTCCTGAGAATTCCCACTGGGATCAGGGAACAGCTGATCCCACTGGACCCAAATTTATGGGAATCTCCCTGGGAATTCCCACTGGGATCAGGGCTGGGAGAAGGGAACAGCCAATCCCACTGGATCCCAATTTATGGGAATATCCCTGGGATCAGGGAACAGCCCATCCCACTGGATCCAAATTTATGGGAATATTCCTGGGATTGACATTCCTGTGGGATCAGGGAACAGCCAATCCCATTGGGCCCCAATTTATGGGAATATTCCTGAGAATTCCCACTGGGATCAGGGAACAGCCCATCCCATTGAACCCCAATTCCCCGGAATCTCCTGGGAATTCCCACTGGGATCGGGGCTGGGATCAGGGAACAGCCGATCCCACTGAACCCCAATTTATGGGAATCTCTCTGGGATCAGGGAACAGCCGATCCAACTGAACCCCAATTCCCAGGAATATCCCTGGGATCAACATTCCCACTGGGATCAGGGAACAGCCAATCCCACTGAATCCCAATTTATGGGAATCTCTCTGGGATCAGGGAAGAGCTGATCCCACTGAACCCCAATTTATGGGAATATTCCTGGGAATTCCCACTGGGATCAGGGAACAGCCGATCCCATTAATCCCAATTTATGGGAATATTCCTGAGAATTCCCACTGGGATCGGGGCTGGGATCAGGGAACAGCCGATCCCACGGAACCCAAATTCCCAGGAATCTCCTGAGAATTCCCACTGGGATCAGGGAACAGCCGATCCCACGGAACCCCAATTTATGGGAATATCCCTGGGATCAGGGAACAGCCCATCCCACTGAACCCCAATTCCCAGGAATATCCCTGGGATCAACATTCCCTCTGGGATCAGGGAACAGCCGATCCCATTGATCCCAAATTTATGGGAATATCCCTGGGATCAGGGAACAGCCAATCCCACGGAACCCAAATTCCCAGGAATCTCCTGGGAATTCCCACTGGGATCAGGGAACAGCTGATCCCACTGGATCCCAATTTATGGGAATATCCCTGGGATCAGGGAACAGCCCATCCCACTGGATCCCAATTTATGGGAATATTCCTGGGAATTCCCACTGGGATCAGGGAACAGCCCATCCCACTGGATCCAAATTTATGGGAATCTCTCTGGGATCAGGGAACAGCCGATCCCACTGAACCCCAGTTTATTGGAATCTCCCTGGGATCAGGGAAGAGCTGATCCCACTGGACCCCAATATATGGGAATATTCCTGGGATCCACATTCCCACTGGGATCAGGGAACTGCTGATCCCGTTGGACCCCAATTTATGGGAATCTCCCTGGGATCAGGGCTGGGATCAGGGAAGAGCTGATCCCACTGAACCCCAATTTATGGGAATCTCTCTGGGATCAGGGAACAGCCGATCCCACAGAACCCAAATTCCCCGGAATCTCCTGGGAATTCCCGTGGGATCAGGGAACAGCCGATCCCATTGGGCCCCAATTTATGGGAATATTCCTGGGAATTCCCACTGGGATCAGGGCTGGGATCAGGGAACAGCCCATCCCACTGAACCCCAATTCCCAGGAATATCCCTGGGATCAACATTCCCACTGGGATCAGGGAACAGCCGATCCCACTGAATCCCAATTTATGGGAATCTCTCTGGGATCAGGGAAGAGCTGATCCCACTGAACCCCAATTTATGGGAATATCCCTGGGAATTCCCACTGGGATCAGGGAACAGCCCATCCCACTGAATCCCAGTTTATGGGAATCTCTCCAGGATCAGGGAACAGCCCATCCCACTGAACCCCAATTCCCAGGAATCTCCCTGGGAATTCCCACTGGGATCAGGGAACAGCCGATCCCACTGAACCCCAATTCCCCGGAATCTCCTGGGAATTCCCACTGGGATCAGGGCTGGGATCAGGGAACAGCCGATCCCATTGGATCCCAAATTTATGGGAATATTCCTGGGATCAGGGAACAGCCAATCCCACTGAACCCCAATTTATGGGAATCTCTCTGGGATCAGGGAACAGCCGATCCCACTGAACCCCAATTCCCCGGAATCTCCTGGGAATTCCCACTGGGATCAGGGCTGGGATCAGGGAACAGCCAATCCCACTGAACCCCAATTTATGGGAATTCCCACTGAACCCCAATTCCCCGGAATCTCCTGGGAATTCCCGTGGGATCCGGGAATTCCTCCCTCCCTGAGTTGATTCCAGCTTTTCCCACCCGGGGCCGGGCTCTTCCCGCCGGACTCGTCCTCCCGGTCGGGCAGGAATTGTTTTCCTTGGAATGACGTCAGCGAGGATGATGATGAGGATTTGCCAGGAATTCCGGGGCTCCCGGTGACGTCCGGGGCGGTTCCGGCATCCGCGGCCGCTCCCACGGAAGTCCCGATTCCCAACCGGAGATTCCCAGCTCGGGAAAAGCTGCAGGGATCCCAAATTTGTCATTTTTCCAGGAAAAATCCTCCCCAGGTTCTGGATTTTGTGGGAATTCCCTGATTTTCCAGGAATTTTCTGTTCCCAGGGATTGATCCCAAACCTTTCCCAGCCTCATTCCCACGGATCCAGGCTCAGGAAAAGCTGCAGGGATCCCAAATTTGTCATTTTTCCAGGAAAAATCATCCCCAGGTTCTGGATTCTCTGGGAATTCCCTGATTTTCCATTTCCCAGGAATATCCTGATCCCAGGGATTGATCCCAAACCTTTCCCAAACTTTTCCCAGTGCTCATTTTTCCGGGAAAAATCCTCCCAGGTTCTGGATTCTGTGGGAATTCCCAGATTTTCCAGGAATTTTCTGTTCCCAGGGATTGATCCCAAACCATTCCCAGCCTCATTCCCACTGATCCAGGCTTGGGAAAAGCTGCAGGGATCCCAAATTTGTCATTTTTCCAGGAAAAATCCTCCCCAGGTTCTGGATTCCCTGGGAATTCCCTGATTTCCCATTTTCCAGGAATGTTCTGATCCCAGGGATTGATCCCAAACCTTTCCCAGTGCTCATTTTTCCAGGAAAAATCCTCCCAGGTTCTGGATTTTGTGGGAATTCCCTGATTTCCCATTTTCCAGGAATATTCTGATCCCAGGGATTGATCCCAAACCATTCCCAAACTTTTCCCAGTGCTCATTTTTCCAGGAAAAATCCTCCCAGGTTCTGGATTCTGTGGGAATTCCCTGATTTTCCAGGAATTTTCTGTTCCCAGGGATTGATCCCAAACCTTTCCCAGTGCTCATTTTTCCAGGAAAAATCCTCCCAGGTTCTGGATTTTGTAGGAATTCCCTGATTTTCCGGAATTTTCTGTTCCCAGGGATTGATCCCAAACTTTTCCCAGTGCTCATTTTTCCAGGGAAAATCCTCCCAGGTCCGAATTCTCTGGGAATTCCCAGATTTCCAGGAATTTTCTGTTCCCAGGGATTGATCCCAAACCTTTCCCAGCCTCATTCCCACTGATCCAGGCTCGGGAAAAGCTGCAGGGATCCCAAATTTGTCATTTTTCCAGGAAAAATCCTCCCAGGTTCTGGATTCCCTGGGAATTCCCTGATTTCCCATTTTCCAGGAGTTTTCTGTTCCCAGGGATTGATCCCAAACTTTTCCCAAACTTTTCCCAGTTCTCATTTTTCCAGGAAAAATCCTCCCAGGATCTGGATTCTCTGGGAATTCCCAGATTTCCAGGAATTTTCTGTTCCCAGGGATTGATCCCAAACTTTTCCCAAACTTTTCCCAGTGCTCATTTTTCCAGGAAAAATCCTCCCAGGTTCTGGATTTTGTGGGAATTCCCTGATTTCCCATTTTCCAGGAATATTCTGTTCCCAGGGATTGATCCCAAACCTTTCCCAAACTTTTCCCAGTTCTCATTTTTCCAGGAAAAATCCTCCCAGGTTCTGGATTCTGTGGGAATTCCCTGATTTCCCATTTCCCAGGAATATTCTGATCCCAGGGATTGATCCCAAACCTTTCCCAAACCTTTCCCAGTGCTCATTTTTCCAGGAAAAGTCCTCCCAGGTCCGAATTCTGTGGGAATTCCCTGATTTTCCAGGAATTTTCTGTTCCCAGGGATTGATCCCAAACCTTTCCCAAACTTTTCCCAGTGCTCATTTTTCCAGGAAAAATCCTCCCAGGTTCTGGATTCTGTGGGAATTCCCAGATTTCCAGGAATTTTCTGTTCCCAGGGATTGATCCCAAACCTTTCCCAGCCTCATTCCCACTGATCCAGGCTCGGGAAAAGCTGCAGGGATCCCAAATTTGTCATTTTTCCAGGAAAAATCCTCCCAGGTTCTGGATTCCCTGGGAATTCCCTGATTTTCCATCTTTTCCCATTTTCCAGGAATGTTCTGATCCCAGGGATTGATCCCAAACCTTTCCCAAACTTTTCCCAAACCTTTCCCAGTGCTCATTTTTCCAGGAAAAATCCTCCCCAGGTTCTGGATTTTGTGGGAATTCCCTGATTTTCCATTTTCCAGGAATATTCTGATCCCAGGGATTGATCCCAAACCATTCCCAAACTTTTCCCAGTGCTCATTTTTCCGGGAAAAATCCTCCCAGGTTCTGGATTCCCTGGGAATTCCCAGATTTTCCAGGAATTTTCTGTTCCCAGGGATTGATCCCAAACTTTTCCCGCTGCTCTCCACTCCCTTTTCCATGGGATTCATTCATTTATTGATCCGGTTTTTTCCATCTTTTCCGTCTTTTCCAGGGATTTCCTCCCCCGCGGCTCCGGGATCGTCACGCGCCGCCCGCTCATCCTGCAGCTCATCTTCTCCAAGACGGGTACGGAGCCGGAAAAACGGGAATGGGAACGGGAAAATCCCGCAATTCCCGGATTTCCCGGAGCTCAGGGGGGGAAAATGAGGGGGAGAACTCGGGGAATGCCGAGGAATTCCGAGGAAAATCAAGGAATTCCGAGGAAATCCAAGGAATTCTGAGGAAATCCAGGAAATTCCAAGAAATGCCAAAGAAATTCAAGGAATTTTTCCCTTTTTTTCCCCCACTTTTCCCGGTTTTTTTCCCTACTTTTCCCGTTTTTTTTCCCCACTTTTCCCATTTTTTTTCCCCACTTTTCCCGGTTTCTTTTCCCACTTTCCCTTTTTTTCCCCACTTTCCCTTTTTTTCCCCACTTTTCCTTTTTTTCCCACTTTTCCCTTTTTTTCCCCTTTTTTTTCCCTTTTTTTCCCCCACTTTTCCCGTTTTTTTCCTTTTTTTCCCCACTTTTCCCATTTTTTTTCCCACTTTTCCCATTTTTTTTCCTTTTTTTTCCCCACTTTTCCCGTTTTTTTTCCCATTTTTCTCCACTTTTCCCATTTTTTCCCCACCTTTTCCCATTTTTTTCCCTTTTTTCCCTTTTTTTCCCATTTTTTTCCTTTTTTTTCCCACTTTTCTTATTTTTATTCCCACTTTTCCTTTTTTTCCCCACTTTTCCTGTTTTTTTCCCCACTTTTCCTGGTTTTTTTCCCATTTTTCCCCACTTTTCCCATTTTTTTCCCCACTTTTCCCGTTTTTTTCCCATTTTTTCCCTCACTTTTCCCATTTTTTTTCCTTTTTTTTCCTTTTTTTCCCCCACTTTTCCCGTTTTTTTTCCCCACTTTTCCCATTTTTTTTCCCCACTTTTCCCGGTTTCTTTTCCCACTTTCCCTTTTTTTCCCCACTTTCCCTTTTTTTCCCCACTTTTCCTTTTTTTCCCACTTTTCCCTTTTTTTCCCCTTTTTTTTCCCTTTTTTTCCCCCACTTTTCCCGTTTTTTTCCTTTTTTTCCCCACTTTTCCCATTTTTTTTCCCACTTTTCCCATTTTTTTTCCTTTTTTTTTCCCCACTTTTCCCGTTTTTTTTCCCATTTTTCTCCACTTTTCCCATTTTTTCCCCACCTTTTCCCATTTTTTTCCCTTTTTTTCCCTTTTTTTCCCATTTTTTTCCTTTTTTTTCCCACTTTTCTTATTTTTATTCCCACTTTTCCTTTTTTTCCCCACTTTTCCCATTTTTTTCCCCACTTTTCCCATTTTTTTCCCTTTTTTTCCCACTTTTCCCGTTTTTTTCCCACTTTTCCCATTTTTTTCCCCACTTTTCCCGTTTTTTTCCCTTTTTTTTCACACTTTTCCCGTTTTTTTCCCACTTTTCCTGGTTTTTTTCCCATTTTTCCCATTTTTTCCCCACTTTCCCTTTTTTTCCCACTTTTCCCTTTTTTTCCCACTTTCCCTTTTTTCCCCACTTTTCCTTTTTTTTCCCACTTTTCCCTTTTTTTTCCCTTTTTTTTCCTGTTTTTTTCCCCACTTTTCCCATTTTTTTCCCTTTTTTTCCCCCACTTTTCCCATTTTTTTCACACTTTTCCCATTTTTTTCCCCACTTTTCCCGTTTTTTTTCCCCACTTTTCCCGTTTTTTTCCCGTTTTTTTTCCCCACTTTTCCCGTTTTTTTCCCCTTTTTTTCCCCACTTTTCCTGTTTTTTTCCCCACTTTTCCCATTTTTTTTCCCCACTTTTCCCGTTTTTTTCCCTTTTTTTTCCCACTTTTCCCGTTTTTTCCCCACTTTTCCCGGTTTTTTTCCCATTTTCCCGTTTTTTCCCCTTTTTTTCCCCACTTTTCCCGTTTTTTTCCCCACTTTTCCCATTTTTTTCCCCACTTTTCCCCACTTTTCCCATTTTTCCCCAGAATACGCGGAATTCCTGCACTGCAAGTCCAGGAAATTCACGGATTTCGAGGAGGTTCGGCAGGAGATCGAGGCCGAGACCGAGCGCGTCACCGGAACCAACAAAGGAATTTCCCCCATCCCCATCAACCTGAGGGTGTATTCCCCACATGGTGAGGGGAGAATCCCGGGAAAATAACGGGAAAAACGGGGAAAATAACGGGGAAAATACGGGAAAAATAACGGGAAAAATACGGGAAAAATATGGGAAAAGTACGGGGAAAATATGGGAAAAAATACGGGAAAAATACGGGAAAAATATGGGAAAAGTATGGGGAAAATATGGGAAAAATGGGAAAAATAACGAGGAAAATAACGGGAAAATAATGGGAAAAATATGGGAAAGATCCCGGAAAAATACTGGAAAAATAACGGAAAATACGGGAAAAATAACGGGAAAAACGGGAAAAATAACGGGAAAAATAATGGGGAAAATAACGGGGGAAAATAACGGGGGAAAATAATGGGAAAAACGGGAAAAATATGGGAAAAATAACGGGAAAAATAACGGGAAAATAATGGGAAAATAACGGGAAAAATAACGGGAAAAATAACGGGAAAATAATGGGAAAATAACGGGAAAAATAACGGGAAAAATATGGGAAAAATCCCGGAAAAGTACAGGAAAAATAATGGGAAAAATAACGGGGAAAATAACGGGAAAAACGGGGAAAATAACGGGAAAAATCCCGGAAAAATACGGGAAAAGTCCCGGAAAAATATGGGAAAAATATGGGAAAAGTATGGGGAAAATATGGGAAAAATAATGGGGAAAATACGGGAAAATGGGAAAAATACGGGAAAAATAACAGGAAAAATAACGGGAAAAATAACGGGGGAAATAACGGGAAAAATATGGGAAAAGTACGGGGAAAATATGGGAAAAATGGGAAAAACAATGGGGAAAATACGGGAAAAATAACGGGAAAAATAACGGGAAAAACGGGAAAAATAACGGGAAAAATAATGGGGAAAATAACGGGGAAAATGGGAAAATAATGGGAAAAATAACGGGAAAAATAACGGGGAAAATATGGAAAAAATAATGGGGAAAATACGGGAAAATAATGGGAAAATAACGGGAAAAATCCCGGAAAAATACGGGAAAAATATGGGAAAAGTACGGGGAAAATATGGGAAAAATGGGAAAAATAACGGGGAAAAATACAGGAAAAATATGGGAAAAATAACGGGAAAAATAACGGGAAAAATAACGGGAAAAATAACGGGGAAAATGGGAAAAATAATGGGAAAATCTGGGAAAAATAACGGGGAAAATAACGGGAAAAATCCCAGAAAAATACGGGAAAAATATGGGAAAAATGGGAAAATACAGGAAAAATAACGGGAAAAGTACGGGGAAAATATGGGAAAAATAACGGGAAAAATAACGGGGAAAATATGGGAAAAATAACGGGAAAAATAACGGGGAAAATATGGGAAAAATACGGGAAAAATAACGGGAAAAACGGGAAAAATAACGGGGAAAACGGGAAAAATAACGGGGAAAATGGGAAAAATAACGGGGAAAATGGGAAAAAAACAGGGAAAAATGGAAAAAATATGGAAAAAACCAGGAAAAACTGGGAAAAAACAGGAAAAATGTGGGAAAAACCAGGAAAAATATGGGAAAAATCCAGAAAAAAAACGGGAAAAAATCCAGGAATTCCACAAGGAATGAGAATTCCCATCCCTTTATCCCAATGAGAATTCCCATCCCTTCATCCTCATCCTCATCCTCATCCTCATCCCTGTTTCCCAGTGCTGAACCTGACCCTGATCGATCTCCCGGGGATCACCAAGGTCCCGGTCGGGGATCAGCCCCCGGATATTGAATCTGGGAAAAATCTGGGAAAAATCCAGGAATTCCATGAGGAATGAGAATTCCCATCCCTCCATCCTCATCCTCATCCTCATCTTCATCTTCCTCCCTGTCGTTCCCAGTGCTGAACCTGACTCTGATCGATCTCCCGGGGATCACCAAGGTCCCGGTGGGGGATCAGCCCCCGGATATCGAATCCCAGATCCGGGACATGATCCGGGAATTCCATGAGGAATCCGGGAATTCCCACCCCTTTTTCATCATCCTCATCATCATCCTCATCCTTTCCAGTGCTGAACCTGACTCTGATCGATCTCCCGGGGATCACCAAGGTCCCGGTGGGGGATCAGCCCCCGGATATCGAATCCCAGATCCGGGACATGATCCGGGAATTCCATGAGGAATCCGGGAATTCCCATCCCTTCATCATCATCCTCATCCTCATCTTCATCCCTGCCTTTATCCTCATCCTCATCCCTGTTTCCCAGTGCTGAACCTGACGCTGATCGATCTCCCGGGGATCACCAAGGTCCCGGTGGGGGATCAGCCCCCGGATATCGAATCCCAGATCCGGGAATTCCATGAGGAAGGAGAATTCCCATCCTTTTATCATCATCCTCATCTTCATCCTCATCTTCATCTTCCTCCCTGTCGTTCCCAGTGCTGAACCTGACTCTGATCGATCTCCCGGGGATCACCAAGGTCCCGGTGGGGGATCAGCCCCCGGATATCGAATCCCAGATCCGGGAATTCCATGAGGAAGGAGAATTCCCATCCTTTTATCATCATCCTCATCTTCATCCTCATCTTCATCTTCCTCCCTGTCGTTCCCAGTGCTGAACCTGACTCTGATCGATCTCCCGGGGATCACCAAGGTCCCGGTCAGGGATCAATGCCCGGACATCGAATCCGGAAAAAATCCGTGAATTCCATGAGGAAGGAGAATTCCCATCCTTTTATCCTCATCCTCATCTTCATCCTCATCTTCATCTTCCTCCCTGTCGTTCCCAGTGCTGAACCTGACGCTGATCGATCTCCCGGGGATCACCAAGGTCCCGGTCGGGGATCAGCCCCCGGATATCGAATCCCAGATCCGGGAGATGATCCGGGAATTCCATGGGAATGAGAATTCCCACCCCTTTATCTTCATCCTCATCTTCATCCTCATCCTCATCTTCATCCCTGCCTTTATCCTCATCCTCATCCCTGTTGTTCCCAGTGCTGAACCTGACGCTGATCGATCTCCCGGGGATCACCAAGGTCCCGGTCGGGGATCAGCCCCCGGATATCGAATCCCAGATCCGGGAAAAATCTGGGAATTCCATGGGGAACGAGAATTCCCACCCCTTCATCATCATCTTCATCTTCCTCCCTGTCGTTCCCAGTGCTGAACCTGACCCTGATCGATCTCCCGGGGATCACCAAGGTCCCGGTGGGGGATCAGCCCCCGGATATCGAATCCGGGAAAAATCCGGGAATTCCATAGGAATGAGAATTCCCATCCTTTTATCCTCATCCTCATCTTCATCTTCCTCCCTGTCGTTCCCAGTGCTGAACCTGACCCTGATCGATCTCCCGGGGATCACCAAGGTCCCGGTGGGGGATCAGCCCCCGGATATCGAATCCCAGATCCGGGAGATGATCCGGGAATTCATCGCCCGCGAGAGCAGCCTCATCCTCGCCGTCACCCCGGCCAACACCGACCTCGCCAACTCCGACGCCCTCAAAATGGCCAAGGAGGTGGATCCGCAGGGTAATTAGTTAATTAGGGAGTGGTTAATTAGCGGGGATTGGTAATTAATTGGTGATTTGTTAATTAGGGGGGATTTGTTAATTAATTGATGATTTGTTAAGGAGGTGGATCCACAGTTAAGGAGGTGGATCCACAGGGTAATTCATTAATTAGCAGGGATTGGTTAATTAGGGGGGTTTGTTAATTAATTTGGGATTTCTTAATTGGTGATTTGTTAATTAGGGGTGATTTGTTAATTAATTGGGGATTTGTTAAGGAGGTGGATCCCCAGGGTGATCCCGATGGATTCGGGATTCCTCTTCCTCGTTTGTTGTGGTTTGGGGTTAATTAGGGGGCATTTGTTAATTAGGGGGGATTTGTTAATTAGGGGGGATTTGTTAATTAGGGGGCATTTGTTAATTAGGGGTGATTTGTTAATTGGTGATTTGTTAAGGAGGTGGATCCACAGTTAAGGAGGTGGATCCACAGAGTAATTAGTTAATTAGCGGGGAGTGGTTAATTAGGGGGGTTTGTTAATTAGGGGTGGTTTGTTAATTAGGAGTGGTTTGTTAATTAGGGGGGATTTGTTAATTGGATTTGGGATTCCTCATCCTCTTCTTCCTCGTTTGTTGTGGTTTGGGGTTAATTAGGGGGGATTTGTTAAGGAGGTGGATCCACAGTTAAGGAGGTGGATCCACAGGGTAATTCATTAATTAGGGAGTGGTTAATTAATTGGGGATTGGTTAATTAATTGGGGATTGGTTAATTAGGGGGGATTGGTAATTAATTGGGGATTTATTATTTGGGGATTTGTTAATTGGTGATCCCGATGGATTTGGGATTCCTCACCCTCTTCTTCCTCATTTTTTGTAGTTTGGGGTTAATTAGGGGTGATTTATTAATTAGGGTTGATTTGTTAATTGGTGATTTGTTAATTAGGGGGGATTTGTTAATTGGATTTGGGATTCCTCATCCTCTTCCTTGTTTGTTGTGGTTTGGGGTTAATTAGGGGTGATTTGTTAATTAGGGGTGATTTGTTAAGGAGGTGGATCCGCAGGGTAATTAATGCATTGGGGGTTTGTTAATTAGCGGGGGTTTGTTAATTAATTGGTGATTTGTTAAGGAGGTGGATCCCCAGGGTGATCCCGATGGATTCGGGATTCCTCTTCCTCGTTTGTTGTGGTTTGGGGTTAATTAGGGGGGATTTGTTAATTAGGGGGCATTTGTTAATTAGGGGTGATTTGTTCATTAATTGGTGATTTGTTAATTAGGGGTGATTTGTTAATTGGTGATTTGTTAAGGAGGTGGATCCACAGTTAAGGAGGTGGATCCACAGAGTAATTAGTTAATTAGGGAGTGGTTAATTAGGGGGGATTGGTAATTAATTGGGGATTTATTATTTGGGGATTTGTTAATTGGTGATCCCGATGGATTTGGGATTCCTCATCCTCTTCTTCCTTGTTTGTTGTGGTTTGGGGTTAATTAGCGGGGATTTGTTAATTAGGGGTGATTTGTTAAGGAGGTGGATCCGCAGGGTAATTAATGCATTGGGGGTTTGTTAATTAGCGGGGGTTTGTTAATTAATTGGTGATTTGTTAAGGAAGTGGATCCCCAGGGTGATCCCGATGGATTTGGGATTCCTCTTCCTCGTTTGTTGTGGTTTGGGGTTAATTAGGGGGCATTTGTTAATTAGGGGGGATTTGTTAAGTAGGGGGTATTTGTTAAGGAGGTGGATCTGCAGGGTAATTAATTAATTAACAGGGATTGGTTAATTAGGGGGGGTTTGCTAATTAATTGGGGATTTGTTCATTGGTGATTTCTTAAGGAGGTGGATCCACAGGGTAATTAGTTAATTAATGGGGATTGGTTAATTAGGGGGGATTTGTAATTAATTAGTGATTTGTTAATTAGGGGTGATTTGTTAAGGAGGTGGATCCACAGGGTAATTAGTTAATTAGGGAGTGGTTAATTAGGGGGGATTGGTTAATTTGGGGGGGGTGTTAATTAATTGGTGATTTGTTAATTAATTGGTGATTTGTTAAGGAGGTGGATCCACAGTTAAGGAGGTGGATCCACAGAGTAATTAGTTAATTAGCGGGGAGTGGTTAATTAGGGGGGTTTGTTAATTAGGGGTGGTTTGTTAATTAGGGGTGGTTTGTTAATTAGGGGGGGTTTGTTAATTGGATTTGGGATTCCTCATCCTCTTCTTCCTCGTTTGTTGTGGTTTGGGGTTAATTAGGGGGGATTTGTTAAGGAGGTGGATCCACAGTTAAGGAGGTGGATTCACAGGGTAATTAGTTAATTAGGGAGTGGTTAATTAATTGGGGATTGATTAATTAGGGGGGATTGGTAATTAATTGGGGATTTGTTAATTAATTGGTGATTTGTTAAGGAGGTGGATCCACAGGGTGATCCCAATGGATTTGGGATTCCTCATCCTCCTTTGTTGTGGTTTGGGGTTAATTAGGGGTGATTTTTAATTGGTGATTTGTTAATTAATTGGTGATTTGTTAATTAGGGGTGATTAATGAATTAATTAGTGCTGTGTTAATTGTCTCCATGCCCAGGTCTGAGGACCATCGGGGTGATCACCAAGCTGGATCTGATGGACGAGGGGACGGACGCTCGCGACGTGCTGGAGAACAAACTGCTGCCACTGCGGAGAGGTGGGGACAGGTGTCACCTGTGTCACCTGTGTGTCACCTGTGTGTCACCTGTGTGTCACCTGTGTCACCTCAGTGTCACCTCAGTGTCACCTGTGTCACCTGTGTCACCTCCTGTGTCACCTGTGTGTCACCTGTGTCACCTGTGTCACCTGTGTGTCACCTGTGTCACCTCCTGTGTCACCTGTGTGTCACCTGTGTCACCTGTCACACCTGTGTGTCACCTGTGTGTCACCTCAATGTCACCTGTGTCACCTGTGTCACATGTGTCACAACAAACTGCTGCCACTGCGGAGAGGTGGGGACAGGTGTCACCTGTGTGTCACCTGTGTCACCTGTGTGTCACCTCTGTGTCACCTGTGTGTCACCTGTGTCACCTGTGTGTCACAACAAACTGCTGCCACTGCGGAGAGGTGGGGACATTGATGTCACCTGTGTGTCACCTCAGTGTCACCTCCTGTGTCACCTGTGTGTCACCTGTGTGTCACCTGTGTGTCACCTGTGTCACCTCAATGTCACCTGTGTCACCTCCTGTGTCATCTGTGTGTCACCTGTGTCACCTGTCACACCTGTGTGTCACCTGTGTCACCTCAGTGTCACCTGTGTGTCACCTGTGTCACCTGTGTCACCTGTGTCACCTGTGTGTCACCTGTGTGTCACCTGTGTCACCTGTGTCACCTGTGTGTCACCTGTGTGTCACCTGTGTGTCACCTCAATGTCACCTGTGTCACCTGTGTCACCTGTGTCACCTCAGTGTCACCTCAATGTCACCTGTGTGTCACCTGTGTGTCACCTGTGTCACCTGTGTCACCTGTGTGTCACCTGTGTCACCTGTGTGTCACCTGTGTCACCTCAGTGTCACCTGTGTGTCACCTGTGTGTCACCTGTGTCACCTCAATGTCACCTGTGTCACCTCCTGTGTCATCTGTGTGTCACCTGTGTGTCACCTGTGTCACCTCAATGTCACCTGTGTCACCTCCTGTGTCATCTGTGTGTCACCTGTGTGTCACCTGTGTCACCTCAATGTCACCTGTGTCACCTCCTGTGTCATCTGTGTGTCACCTGTGTCACCTGTCACACCTGTGTGTCACCTGTGTCACCTCAATGTCACCTGTGTCACCTGTGTGTCACAACAAACTGCTGCCACTGCGGAGAGGTGGGGACATTGATGTCACCTGTGTCACCTCAGTGTCACCTGTGTCACCTCAGTGTCACCTGTGTGTCACCTCCTGTGTCACCTGTGTCACCTGTGTCACCTCCTGTGTCACCTGTGTGTCACCTCCTGTGTCACCTGTGTCACCTGTGTCACCTCCTGTGTCACCTGTGTCACCTCAATGTCACCTCAGTGTCATCTGTGTCACCTCAATGTCACCTGTGTGTCACCTGTGTGTCACCTGTGTGTCACCTGTGTGTCACCTGTGTGTCACCTGTGTGTCACCTGTGTCACCTGTGTGTCACCTCCTGTGTCACAACAAACTGCTGCCACTGCGGAGAGGTGGGGACGGGTGTCACCTGTGTCACCTCCTGTGTCACCTGTGTCACCTGTGTGTCACCTCCTGTGTCACCTGTGTGTCACCTGTGTCACCTCCTGTGTCACCTGTGTGTCACCTGTGTCACCTGTGTGTCACCTCAATGTCACCTGTGTCACCTCCTGTGTCACAACAAACTGCTGCCACTCCGGAGAGGTGGGGACATTGATGTCACCTGTGTGTCACCTCCTGTGTCACCTCAATGTCACCTGTGTCACCTGTGTGTCACCTGTGTCACCTCAATGTCACCTGTGTGTCACCTGTGTCACCTCAATGTCACCTCATTGTCACCTCAATGTCACCTGTGTCACCTGTGTCACAACAAACTGCTGCCACTGCGGAGAGGTGGGGACTGGTGTCACCTCAATGTCACCTCCTGTGTCACCTGTGTGTCACCTGTGTGTCACCTCAATGTCACCCTGTGTGTCACCTGTGTCACCTGGGTGTCACCCTGTGTGTCACCTCAATGTCACCTGTGTCACCTGTGTCACCTGTGTGTCACAACAAACTGCTGCCACTGCGGAGAGGTGGGGACGTGTGTCACCTCAATGTCACCTCCTGTGTCACCTGTGTGTCACCTGTGTCACCTGTGTCACCTGTGTCACCTGTGTCACCTGTCACCTCCTGCGTCACCTGTGTCACCTGTGTCACCTCCTGTCACCTGTGTGTCACCTGTGTCACCTGTGTGTCACCTGTGTCACCTGTGTCACCTCCTGTGTCACCTGTGTGTCACCTGTGTGTCACCTGTGTGTCACCTGTGTCACCTCAATGTCACCTGTGTGTCACCTGTGTCACCTGTGTCACCTGTGTGTCACCTGTGTCACCTGTGTGTCACCTCCTGTGTCACCTGTGTCACAACAAACTGCTGCCACTGCGGAGAGGTGGGGACATTGGTGTCACCTCAATGTCACCTGTGTGTCACCTGTGTCACCTCCTGTGTCACAACAAACTGCTGCCACTGCGGAGAGGTGGGGACGGGTGTCACCTGTGTCACCTGTGTGTCACCTGTGTCACCTGTGTGTCACCTGTGTCACCTGTGTGTCACCTGTGTGTCACCTGTGTCACCTGTGTGTCACCTGTGTGTCACCTGTGTGTCACCTGTGTGTCACCTGTGTCACCTCAATGTCACCTGTGTGTCACCTGTGTCACCTGTGTCACCTGTGTGTCACCTGTGTGTCACCTGTGTGTCACCTGTGTCACCTGTGTGTCACCTGTGTGTCACCTGTGTCACCTGTGTCACCTGTGTCACCTCAGTGTCACCTGTGTGTCACCTGTGTCACCTGTGTCACCTGTGTGTCACCTCAATGTCACCTGTGTCACCTGTGTCACCTCCTGTGTCACCTGTGTGTCACCTGTGTGTCACCTGTGTGTCACCTGTGTCACCTGTGTCACCTGTGTATCACCTGTGTGTCACCTGTGTCACCTGTGTCACCTGTGTCACCTCAGTGTCACCTGTGTCACCTGTGTGTCACCTCTGTTATTCCCAGGTCATTCCCAGGTCATTCCCAGATTTTTCCTGTCATTCCCAGGATATATTGGTGTCGTTAACCGGAGCCAGAAGGACATTGACGGTCGCAAGGACATCCCCACCATCCCCATTATTCCCATTACTGTTATTCCCATCATTCCCAGATTATTCCCAGGTTATTCCCAGGTCATTCCCAGGTTTTCCCAGGTCATTCCCAGATTTTTCCTGTCATTCCCAGATTTTTCCCATCATTCCCAGATTTTTCCTGTCATTCCCAGGATATATTGGGGTCGTTAACCGGAGCCAGAAGGACATTGACGGTCGCAAGGACATCCCCACCATCCCCATTATTCCCATTATTCCCATTATTCCCATCCCCAGGTTATTCCCGTCATTCCCAGGTTATTCCCAGGTTTTCCATTGTCATTCCCAGGTTTTCCCATCATTCCCAGATTTTTCCTGTCATTCCCAGGATATATTGGTGTCGTTAACCGGAGCCAGAAGGACATTGACGGTCGCAAGGACATCCCCACCATCCCCATTATTCCCATTATTGTTATTCCCATCATTCCCATTGTAATTCCCATTGTTATTCCCATCATTCCCAGGTCATTCCCAGATTATTCCCAGGTCATTCCCAGGTCATTCCCAGGTTTTCCCATCATTCCCAGATTTTTCCTGTCATTCCCAGATTTTTCCTGTCATTCCCAGGCTATATTGGTGTCGTTAACCGTAGCCAGAAGGACATTGACGGTCGCAAGGACATCCCCATTATTCCCATTATTATTCCTGTTAATCCCATTGTTATTCCCGTTGTTATCCCAGGTCATTCCCAGGTTATTCCCAGGTTATTCCCATCATTCCCAGATTATTCCCAGATTTTTCCTGTCATTCCCAGGCTATATTGGTGTCGTTAACCGGAGCCAGAAGGACATTGACGGTCGCAAGGACATCCGCGCCGCTCTGGCCGCCGAGCGCAAATTCTTCCTGTCCCACCCCTCCTATCGCCACATGGCCGAGCGCATGGGGACCCCTCACCTCCAGCGCGTCCTCAACCAGGTATTCCCCACATTCCCTGGGAAAAAATTCCTGGAATTTTATCCTGGATCGGCCCCAAATCCGTGGTTTTTTTCCCCCGGCAGCAACTCACCAACCACATCCGGGAGACGCTGCCGGCGCTGCGGAGCAAACTCCAGAGTCAGCTGCTCTCCCTGGAAAAGGAGGTGGAGGAGTTCAAGAATTTCCGGCCGGATGATCCCGCCCGGAAAACCAAAGCGTTGCTCCAGTAGGTTCTGGAATTTTCTGGAGAATTCCTGGGAATTTTCTTGGGGATTTTTTGGGATTTTTTTGGGATTTTTTTGGGATTTTTGGGGATTTTTTGGGGGATTTTTTTGCATTTTTGGGGGATTTGTTGGGATTTTTTGGGGATTTTTTTTTGGATTTTTTGGGATTTTTGGGGGATTTTGTTTTTATTTTTGGGGAGTTTTTGGGGATTTTTTTTTTTTTGTGATTTTTTTTTTTTGGGGGGGGGATTTTTTTTGGATTTTTTTTTTTTATTTTTTGGGATTTTTGGGGGGATTTTTTTGGGATTTTTGGGGGATTTTTTTGGGATTTTTTTGGGGTTTTTTTTTGGGATTTTTTGGGGGATTTTTTGGGATATTTTTGGGATTTTTTGGGGATTTTTTGGGGATTTTTGGGGATTTTTTTTTTTTTTTTTTGGGATTTTTTTGGGATTTTTTTTGATTTTTTGGGGGTTTTTTTGGGGGGTTTTTTGGGGATTTTTTGGGTTTTTTTGGGGATTTTTTGGGATTTTTTGGAATTTTTGGGGGATTTTTTTGGGGTTTTTTTGGATTTTTTGGGGGATTTTTTGGGGATTTTTTTGGGATTTTTTGGGATTTTTTTGGGGATTTTTTGGGATATTTTTGAGATTTTTTGGGGATTTTTGGGAATTTTTTGGGATTTTTTGGGGATTTTTTGGGGATTTTTTGGGATTTTTTGGGGATTTTTTGGGGGATTTTTTGGGGGATTTTTGGGGATTTTTTTTTTATTTTTTGGGGGATTTTTTGGGAATTTTTTAAATTTTTGTTTCCTGGGATTTTGGGGATTTTGGGGGTTTGGGTTTTGTGAGGGTTGAAATGGAGGATTTTGGGGAGTTTGGGGGTTTTTGATTCCTGAATTCTGGGAATTTTGGGAGTTTTGGCTTCGTGATTCCCAATTTTTGGAGGAATTCTGGGAATTTTGGGAATTTTGGGAGTTTCTGTTCCATGATTCCAATTTTCTGTAGGAATTCCAGGAATTTCTCCTCCCTGATTCCCATTTTCTGGAGGAATTTGGGAATTTCTCCTCCCTGATTCCCGGTTTCTGGAGGAATCCTGGGAATTCCTGCTCCCCCATTCCCATTTTCCCATGGAATTCCGGGAATTCCCCCTCCCTGATTCCCATTTTCCTGTGGAATTCCCTCTCCCTGATTCCCATTTTTCCCGTTTTCCTGTGGAATTTCGGGAATTTTGGGAATTCCCTCTCCCCCATTCCCATTTTCCCATGGAATTCTGGGAATTCCCTCTCCCCGATTCCCGTTTTCCTGTAGAATTCCCTCTCCCTGATTCCCATTTTTCCCGTTTTCCTGTGGAATTTTGGGAATTCTGGGAATCCCCGCTCCCCGATTTTCATTTTCCCATGGAATTCTGGGAATTCCCACTCCCTGATTCCCATTTTCCCGTGGAATTCCGGGAATTCCCTCTCCCTGATTCCCGTTTTTCCATCCCAGGATGGTGCAGCAGTTTGGGGTGGATTTCGTGGGATTTCCTCTCCCCGATTCCCGTTTTCCAGCGGAATTTTAGGAATTTGGGGAATCCCCACTCCCTGATTTTCATTTTCCCATGGAATTCCAGGAATTCCCTCTCCCAGATTCCCGTTTTTCCCTCCAGGATGGTGCAGCAGTTCGGGGTGGATTTCGTGGGATTTCCTCTCCCCCATTCCCGTTTTCCAGCGGAATTTTGGGAATTTGGGGAATTCCCGCTCCCCCATTCCCATTTTCCCATGGAATTCCGGGAATTCCCCCTCCCTGATTCCCGTTTTTCCCCATCCCAGGATGGTGCAGCAGTTCGGGGTGGATTCCCCTTCCCTGATTCCCATTTTCCCATGGAATTTTGGGAATTCCGGGAATTCCCTCTCCCTGATTTTCATTTTCCCATGGAATTCCGTGAATTCCCACTCCCTGATTCCCGTTTTTCCCATCCCAGGATGGTGCAGCAGTTCTGGGTGGATTCCCCTTCCCAGATCCCCATTTTCCCATGGAATTTTGGGAATTTGGGGAATCCCCACTCCCCGATTTTCATTTTCCCATGGAATTTTGGGAATTCCCCCTCCCTGATTCCCGTTTTTCCATCCCAGGATGGTGCAGCAGTTCGGGGTGGATTCCCCTTCCCCGATTCCCATTTTTCCAGTGGAATTTTGGGAATTCCCTCTCCCCCATTCCCATTTTCCCATGGAATTTTGGGAATTCCCTCTCCCTGATTCCCGTTTTCCCATCCCAGGATGGTGCAGCAGTTCGGGGTGGATTTCGAGAAGCGGATCGAGGGCTCCGGGGATCAGGTGGACACCCTGGAGCTCTCCGGGGGCGCTCGGATCAATCGGATTTTCCACGAGAGATTTCCCTTCGAGCTCGTCAAGGTCAGCCCGGGAATCCCGGGAATCCTCCCGAGCCACAAAACATTCCCGGAATTCCAGGAGAATCCCGGGATTTTTGTTCCCAGAATCCCAGGATTTTAATTCCTGGAATTCCAGGAGAATCCTGGGATTTTCATTCTGGGAATTCCGGGATTTTCATTCCCAGAATCCCGGGATTTTCATTCCAGGAATTTCCCAGGATTTTCATTCAGGAAATTCTGGAATTTTCATTCCCAGAATCCCAGGATTTTCATTCTGGGAATTCCGGGACAATCCCCGGATTTTCATTCCCAGAATCCCAGGATTTACATTCCTGGAATTCCAGGAGAATCCTAAAATTTTCATTCCCAGAATTCCAGGATTTTCATTCCCAGAATCCTGGGATTTTCTTTCTGGGATTTTCATTCCAGGAATTTCCCAGGATTTTCATTCAGGAAATTCTGGAATTTTCATTCCCAGAATCCCAGGATTTTCATTCCCGGAATTCTGGGACAATCCTGGGATTTTCATTCCCAGAATTCTGGGATTTTCATTCTGGGATTTTCATTCCCGGAATTCCAGGAGAATCCCAGGATTTTCATTCCCAGAATCCCGGGATTTTCATTCTGGGATTTTCATTCCCGGAATTCCAGGAGAATCCTGGGATTTTCATTCCGGGAATTCCAGGATTTTTGTTCTGGGAATTCCAGGAGAATCCCGGGATTTTCATTCCTGCAATTCCAGGACAATCCTGGGATTTTTGTTCCCAGAATCCCAGGATTTTAATTCCTGGAATTCCAGGAGAATCCTAAAATTTTCATTCCCAGAATCCCGGGATTTTCGTTCCGGGAATTTCGGGACAATCCTGGGATTTTCATTCCCAGAATCCTGGGATTTTCATTCCTGGAATTCCGGGACAATCCCGGGATTTTCGTTCCCAGAATCCCGGGATTTTCATTCCATAATCCCAAGATTTTCATTCCAGGAATCCCAGGAGAATCCCGGGATTTTCATTCCCAGAATCCTGGGATTTTCACTCCTGGAATTCCAGGAGAATCCTAAAATTTTCATTCCCAGAATCCCAGGATTTTAATTCCCAGAATCCCGGGATTTTCATTCTGGGATTTTCATTCCAGGAATTTCCCGGGATTTTCATTCAGGAAATTCTGGAATTTTCATTCCCAGAATCCCGGGATTTTCATTCCTGGAATTCCAGGACAATCCTGGGATTTTCATTCCCAGAATCCCAGGATTTTAATTCCTGGAATTCTAGGAGAATCCTGGGATTTTCATTCTGGGAATTTTGGGAGAATCCCAGTGATTCCTGGTGATCCATTCCCGGTGATCCATTCCCAGTGATTCCCGGTGATCCATTCCCGGTGATTCCCAGTGATCCATTCCTGGTGTTTCCCTGTGATTGATTCCTGGTGATCCATTCCTGGTGATCCATTCCTGGTGATCCATTCCCAGTGATTCATTCCCGGTGATCCATTCCCGGTGATCCATTGCCGGTGATTCCCGGTGTTTCCCATTCCCGGTGATTCCCGGTGATCCATTCCTGGTGATTCCCGGTGTTTCCCATTCCCTGGGATTGATTCCCGGTGATTCCCGGTGTTTCCTTGGGATTGATTCCCGGTGATTCCCGGTGATTCCCGGTGATCCATTCCGGTGATTAATTCCCGGTGATTCCCGGTGTTTCCCTGGGATTGATTCCCGGTGATTCCCGGTGTTTCCCATTCCGGTGATTGATTCCCGGTGATTCCCGGTGATTCCCGGTGATCCATTCCGGTGATTAATTCCCGGTGATTCCCGGTGATCCATTCCGGTGATTCCCGGTGTTTCCCTGGGATTGATTCCCGGTGATTCCCGGTGATTCCCGGTGATCCATTCCGGTGATTCCCGGTGATCCATTCCCGGTGATTCCCTGGGATTGATTCCCGGTGATTCCCGGTGTTTCCCATTCCCGGTGATTCCCAGTGATTCCCAGTGATCCATTCCGGTGATTGATTCCCGGTGATTCCCTGGGATTGTTTCCCGGTGTTTCCCGGTGTTTCCCTGGGATTGATTCCCGGTGATTCCCGGTGATTCCCGGTGATCCATTCCGGTGATTGATTCCCGGTGTTTGGTTTCCCGGCAGATGGAATTTGACGAGAAGGATTTGCGGCGGGAGATCAGCTACGCCATCAAGAACATCCACGGGGTGAGGCAAGTATCCGGCATTCCCGGGAATTCCATGGATCCATCTTGGGATCCTTCCCCTGCCCGGCATTCCCGGGAATTCCATGGATCCATCTTGGGATCCTTCCCCTGCCCAGCATTCCCGGGAATTCCATGGATCCATCCCTGGGATCCATCCCTGGATCCATCCCTGGGATCCATCCCTGGATCCATCCCTGGGATCCTTCCCTGCCCGGCATTCCTGGGAATTCCCTGGATCCATCCCTGGATCCATCCCTGGGATCCATCCCTGGGATCCTTCCCTGGAATCCTTCCCTGCCCGGCATTCCCGGGAATTCCATGGATCCTTCCCCGGATCCATCCCTGGATCCATCCCTGGGATCCATCCCTGGGATCCATCCCTGCCCGGCATTCCCGGGAATTCCATGGATCCTCCTCTGGATCCATCCCTGGGATCCATCCCTGGATCCTTCCTGGGCCGGCATTCCTGGGAATTCCCTGGATCCTCCCCTGGATCCTTCCTGGGCTGGCATTCCTGGGAATTCCATGGATCCATCCCCGGATCCATCCCTGGGATCCATCCCCGGATCCATCCCTGGGATCCATCCCTGGGTCCTTCCCGGGCCGGCATTCCCGGGAATTCCATGGATCCATCCCAGGATCCATCCCTGGATCCTTCCCCTGCCCGGCATTCCCGGGAATTCCATGGATCCTTCCCTGGGATCCTCCTCTGGATCCTTCCCTGCCCGGCATTCCTGGGAATTCCATGGATCCTCCCCTGGATCCATCCCTGGGATCCATCCCTGCCCGGCATTCCCGGGAATTCCCTGGATCCATCCCTGGGATCCATCCCAGGATCCATCCCTGCCTGGCATTCCCGGGAATTCCATGGATCCATCCCCGGATCCTCCACTGGATCCCTCCCCAGATCCATCCCTGGATCCATCCCAGGATCCATCCCTGCCCGGCATTCCCGGGAATTCCATGGATCCATCCCTGGATCCATCCCTGGGATCCTCCCCTGGATCCATCCCTGCCCGGCATTCCCGGGAATTCCATGGATCCATCCCGGGATCCATCCCTGGGATCCATCCCGGGCTGGCATTCCCGGGAATTCCATGGATCCATCCCTGGGATCCATCCCTGGGATCCATCCCTGGATCCATCCCTGGGATCCTTCCCCTGCCCGGCATTCCCGGGAATTCCCTGGATCCTTCCCTGGGATCCATCCCTGGGATCCATCCCTGGGATCCTTCCCTGCCCAGCATTCCCGGGAATTCCATGGATCCATCCCAGGATCCTTCCTGGGCCGGCATTCCCGGGAATTCCATGGATCCTTCCCCAGATCCATCCCTGGATCCATCCCAGGATCCATCCCTGGGATCCTTCCCCTGCCCGGCATTCCCGGGAATTCCCTGGATCCTTCCCTGGATCCATCCCTGGATCCATCCCTGGGATCCATCCCCGGATCCGTCCCAGGATCCATCCCTGCCTGGCATTCCCAGGAATTCCATGGATCCATCCCAGGATCCATCCCTGGATCCTTCCCCTGCCCGGCATTCCCGGGAATTCCATGGATCCTCCCCTGGATCCTTCCCTGGGATCCATCCCTGGATCCATCCCAGGCTGGCATTCCCGGGAATTCCCTGGATCCATCCCTGGATCCATCCCCGGATCCATCCCTGGGATCCACCCCTGGGATCCTTCCCTGGGATCCTTCCCTGCCCGGCATTCCCGGGAATTCCATGGATCCATCCCCGGATCCTTCCCTGCCCGGCATTCCCGGGAATTCCATGGATCCATCCCCAGATCCATCCCTGGGATCCATCCCTGGCCGGCATTCCCGGGAATTCCATGGATCCATCCTGGGATCCATCCCTGGGATCCATCCCTGGGATCCTTCCCTGCCCAGCATTCCCGGGAATTCCATGGATCCTTCCCTGGGATCCTCCTCTGGATCCTTCCCTGGCCGGCGTTCCCGGGAATTCCCTGGATCCATCCCTGGGATCCATCCCTGGATCCATCCCCGGATCCATCCCTGGGATCCATCCCAGGATCCTTCCCGGGCCGGCATTCCCGGGAATTCCATGGATCCTTCCCTGGGATCCTCCTCTGGATCCTCCCCCAGATCCGTCCCAGGATCCATCCCTGGCCGGCATTCCCGGGAATTCCATGGATCCTTCCCAGGATCCATCCCTGGGATCCATCCCCGGATCCATCCCTGGGATCCATCCCTGGATCCTTCCTGGGCCGGCATTCCCGGGAATTCCATGGATCCTTCCCTGGATCCTTCCCTGGGATCCATCCCTGCCCAGCATTCCCGGGAATTCCATGGATCCATCCCCGGATCCTTCCCTGGATCCATCCCTGGATCCATCCCAGGATCGTTCCCTGGATCCTTCCTGGGCCGGCATTCCCGGGAATTCCATGGATCCTCCCCTGGATCCATCCCTGGGATCCATCCCAGGCTGGCATTCCCAGGAATTCCCTGGATCCATCCCTGGATCCATCCCTGGGATCCATCCCTGCCCGGCATTCCCGGGAATTCCATGGATCCTCCCCTGGATCCATCCCTGGGATCCATCCCCGGATCCTTCCTGGGCCGGCATTCCCGGGAATTCCAGGGATCCTTCCCTGGGATCCATCCCTGGATCCTTCCCCGGGATCCTTCCCTGGGATCCATCCCTGGATCCTTCCCCGGGATCCTTCCCTGGGATCCATCCCTGGATCCTTCCCCGGGATCCTCCCCTGGGATCCATCCCCGGATCCTTCCTGGATCCTTCCTTGCCCAGCATTCCCAGAAATTCCCTGGATCCATCCCTGGATCCTCCCCTGGATCCTTCCCGGGAATTCCAGCGCCTGGGATCCTGCGGGAGGGATTTTCCCTGCTCAGCTTCTCCAGGAGCTGGGAATCCATCCCTGGGATCGGGAATGGATCCCTGGGATCGGGAATGGATCCCTGGGATCGGGAATGGATCCCTGGGATCGGGAATGGCTCCCTGGGATCGGGAATGGCTCCCTGGGATCGGGAATGGATCCCTGGGATCGGGAATGGATCCCTGGGATCGGGAATGGATCCCTGGGATCGGGAATGGATCCCTGGGATTGGGAATTCCCCTCTGGGACCGGGAATGGATCCCTGGGATCGGGAATGGATCCCTGGGATCGGGAATGGATCCCTGGGATCGGGAATGGATCCCTGGGATCAGGAATGGATCCCTGGGATCGGGAATGGATCCCTGGGATCGGGAATGGATCCCTGGGATCGGGAATGGATCCCTGGGATCGGGAATTCATCCCTGGGATCGGGAATTCCTCCCTGGGATCGGGAATGGCTCCCTGGGATCGGGAATGGATCCCTGGGATCGGGAATGGATTCCTGGGATCGGGAATGGATTCCTGGGATCGGGAATGGCTCCCTGGGATTGATCCCGCTCTGATCCCGCTCTGATCCCGCTGTTTCCCGCTGTTTTCCGACTGTTTCCGGCTGTTTTCCGACTGTTTCCGGCTGTTTTCCGACTGTTTCCTGGCCATTTCCCTGCTGTTTTCCGACTGTTTTTTGGCTGTTTTCCTGCCATTTTCCCACTGTTTTCCGACTGTTTCCCGCTGTTTCCAATGGTTTCCCCACTGTTTCCGGCTGTTTCCTGCCATTTTCTGATTGTTTTCCTGCTGTTTTCCCACTGTTTTCCCACCGTTTTCCGACTGTTTTCCGGCTGTTTCCTGCTGTTTTCCGGCTGTTTCCCGCCATTTCCCGCCGTTTTCCGGCTGTTTCCTGCTGTTTTCCCGCCGTTTCCCGACTGTTTTCCGACTGTTTCCCGCCGTTTCCCGACTGTTTTCCCGCCGTTTCCCGCCGTTTTCCGACTGTTTCCCGCTGTTTTCCGCCATTTTCTGACTGTTTCTGGCTGTTTCCCCGCTGTTTCCAACGGTTTCCCCACTGTTTTTGGCTGTTTCCTGCCGTTTCCCGACTGTTTTCTGACTGTTTCCCGCCGTTTTCCGGCTGTTTCCCGCCATTTCCCGACTGTTTTCCGGCTGTTTCCCGCCGTTTTCCCACTCTTTTCCGACTGTTTCCCACTGTTTCCTGCCGTTTCCCGACTGTTTTCCGGCTGTTTCCGACTGTTTCCTGCCGTTTCCCGACTGCTTCCCACTGTTTTCCGCCGTTTTCCGACTGTTTCCTGCTGTTTCCTGCCATTTTCCAACTGTTTTCCCGCCATTTTCCGGCTGTTTTCCTGCCATTTTCCGACTGTTTTGCGGCTGTTTTCCGACTGTTTTCCGGCTGTTTCCCGCCGTTTCCCGCCGTTTCCGACTGTTTTCCTGCTGTTTCCCGCTGTTTTCCGGCTGTTTCCCGCTGTTTCCGGCCGTTTTCCGACTGTTTCCGACTGTTTCCCGCCGTTTCCGACTGTTTTCCGTCTGTTCCCGCTCAGGACGGGGCTGTTCACTCCGGACCTGGCGTTCGAGGCCATCGTTAAGAAGCAGCTGGTGAAGCTGAAGGAGCCGTGCCTGAAATGCGTGGATTTGGTGATCCAGGAGCTGATCAACACCGTCAGGCAGTGCACCAGTAAGGTACTGGTCAGACTGGGGTCAAACTGGGCAAACTGGGGTCAAACTGGGGTCAAACTGGGGTGGGACTGGTCAGGGGACTGGTCAGCCCAGTGCACCAGTAAGGTACTGGCCAAACTGGGGTCAAACTGGGCAAACTGGGGTCAAACTGGGGTCAAACTGGGGTCAAACTGGTCAGGGGACTGGGCAAACTGGGATGGGACTGGTCAGGGGACTGGTCAGTCCAGTGCACCAGTGAGGTACTGGCCAAACTGGGGTCAAACTGGGGTCAAACTGGGGGTCAAACTGGTCAGGGAACTGGGCAAACTGGGGTCAGACTGGGATGGGACTGGTCAGGGGACTGGGCAAACTGGGATGGGACTGGTCAGGGGACTAGTCAGTCCAGTGCACCAGTAAGGTACTGGCCAAACTGGGGTCAAACTGGGGTCAAACTGGGGTCAAACTGGTCAGGGGACTGGGCAAACTGGGGTGGGACTGGTCAGCCCAGTGCACCAGTAAGGTACTGGTCAAACTGGGGTCAAACTGGGGTCAAACTGGGGTCAAACTGGGGTCAAACTGGTCAGGGGACTGGGCAAACTGGGGTGGGACTGGTCAGCCCAGTGCACCAGTAAGGTACTGGCCAAACTGGGAGGGACTGGGGTCAAACTGGGGCCAGGAACTGGGGTCAAACTGGGAAGGGACTGGGGCCAGAAACTGGTCAAACTGGGAAGGGACTGGTCAGCCCAGTGCACCAGTAAGGTACTGCTCAAACTGGGAGGGACTGGGGCCAAACTGAGGCAGGACTGGGGTCAAACTGGTCAAACTGGGATAGGATTGGTCAGGGGACTGGTCAGCCCAGTGCACCAGTAAGGTACTGGCCAAACTGGGGTCAAACTGGGATGGGACTGGTCAGGGGACTGGGCAAACTGGGGTGGGACTGGTCAGGGGACTGGGCAAACTGGGGTGGGAGTGGTCAGGGGACTGGTCAGCCCAGTGCACCAGTAAGGTACTGGCCAAACTGGGAGGGACTGGGGCCAAACTGGGGTCAAACTGGGGTGGGACTGGTCAGGGGACTGGGCAAACTGGGGTGGGACTGGTCAGGGGACTGGTCAGCCCAGTGCACCAGTAAGGTACTGGCCAAACTGGGGTCAAACTGGGCAAACTGGGGTCAAACTGGGGTCAAACTGGTCAGAAACTGGTCAGGGGACTGGTCAGCCCAGTGCACCAGTAAGGTACTGGCCAAACTGGGAGGGACTGGGGCCAGAAACTGGGGTCAAACTGGGGTGGGACTGGTCAGGGGACTGGGCAAACTGGGCAGAAACTGGGGCCAAACTGGGGTCAAACTGGGGTCAAACTGGGATGGGACTGGTCAGGGGACTGGTCAGCCCAGTGCACCAGTAAGGTACTGCTCAAACTGGGAGGGACTGGGGCCAAACTGGGGCAGGACTGGGGTCAAACTGGTCAGAAACTGGGGTGGGACTGGTCAAGGGACTGGTCAGCCCAGTGCACCAGTAAGGTACTGGCCAAACTGGGGTCAAACTGGGATGGGACTGGTCAGGGGACTGGTCAGCCCAGTGCACCAGTAAGGTACTGGCCAAACTGGGAGGGACTGAGGCCAAACTGGTCAGAAACTGGGGTCAAACTGGGATGGGACTGGTCAAACTGGTGTGGGACTGGTCAGGGGACTGGTCAGCCCAGTGCACCAGTAAAGTACTGGCCAAACTGGGGTCAAACTGGGGTGGGACTGGTCAAACTGGGATGGGAGTGGTCAGGGGACTGGTCAGTCCAGTGCACCAGTAAGGTACTGGCCAAACTGGGGTCAAACTGGGCAAACTGGGGTCAAACTGGGGTCAAACTGGTCAGGGGACTGGGGTGGGACTGGTCAGGGGACTGGTCAGCCCAGTGCACCAGTAAGGTACTGCTCAAACTGGGAGGGACTGGGGCCAAACTGGGGCCAAACTGGGGTCAAACTGGGATGGGACTGGGCAAACTGGGGTGGGAGTGGTCAGGGGACTGGTCAGCCCAGTGCACCAGTAAGGTACTGGCCAAACTGGGAGGGACTGGGGCCAGAAACTGGTCAAACTGGGAAGGGACTGGGGCCAAACTGGGGTCAAACTGGGGTCAAACTGGGATGGGAGTGGTCAGGGGACTGGTCAGCCCAGTGCACCAGTAAGGTACTGGCCAAACTGGGAGGGACTGGGGCCAAACTGGGGTCAAACTGGGATGGGACTGGTCAGCCCAGTGCACCAGTAAGGTACTGGCCAAACTGGGGTCAAACTGGTCAAACTGAGATGGGACTGGTATGGGGACTGGTCAGCCCAGTGCACCAGTAAGGTACTGCTCAAACTGGATTTTTCCCGGATTTTTCCTGGATTTTTCCCGGGATTTTTCCCAGGATTTTTCTGGGATTTTTCCTGGATTTTTCCCGGGATTTTTCCCAGGATTTTTCCCGGGATTTTTCCCAGGATTTTTCCCGGGATTTTTCCCAGGATTTTTCCCGGGATCTTTCCCGGATTTTTCCTGGATTTTTCCCAGATTTTTCCCGGATTTTTCCCGGATTTTTCCCGGGATTTTTCCCAGGATTTTTCTGGGATTTTTCCCGGATTTTTCCCAGATTTTCCCGTTATTTTTCCCGTTTTTTTCCGGGATTTTTCCCAGGATTTTTCTGGGATTTTTCCAGGATTTTTCCGGGATTTTTCCCAGGATTTTTCTGGGATTTTTCCCGGATTTTTCCCGGGATTTTTCCCAGGATTTTTCTGGGATTTTTCCCGGATTTTCCCGTTATTTTTCCCGTTTTTTTCTGGGATTTTTCCCGGATTGTCCCGTTATTTTTCCGGGATTTTTTCCGGGATTTTTCCGGGATTTTTCCGGGATTTTCCCGTTTTTCCCAGCTGGGTTCGTACCCGCGGCTGCGGGAGGAGACGGAGCGGATCGTGAGCACTCACATCCGGGAGCGCGAGGGGAGAACCAAGGACCAGGTGAGACCCAGAGCGGCAATTCCCAACATTCCCGACATTCCCAACATTCCCAAAATTCCCAAAATCCCCAAAATTCCTGATATTCCCAAAATTCCCAGCGTTCCCGACATTCCCAACATTCCCAGCGTTCCCAAAATTCCAAAAATTCCTGACATTCCCGACATTCCCGACATTCCCAAAATTCCCAACATTCCCAAAATCCCCAAAATTCCCGACATTCCCAAAATTCCCAGCATTCCCAAAATTCCCAAAATTCCTGATATTCCCAAAATCCCCAAAATTCCCAGTGTTCCCGACATTCCCAACATTCCCAAAATTCCAAAAATTCCCGCCATTCCCAAAATTCCCAAAATTCCCAAAATTCCCAACATTCCCAAAATCCCCAACGTTCCCAAAATTCCCGATGTTCCCAAAATTCCCAACATTCCCGAAATTCCCAACATTCCCAACATTCCCGACATTCCCAAAATTCCCAACATTCCCAGAATTCCCAACATTCCCAGAGCGGGAATTCCCAACATTCCTGAATTCCCAACATTCCCGACATTCCCGGAATTCCCAACATTCCCGACATTCCTGGACCGGGAATTCCCGACATTCCCTAATTCCTCCTCATTCCCAACATTCCTGAATTCCCAAATTCCCGACATTCTTGACATTCCTGGAGTGGGAATTCTCAACATTCCTGACATTCCCAAAATTCCTGGAACGGGATCCCAACATTCCCAACATTCCCAGAGCAGGAATTCCTGACATTCCCAACATTCCCGACATTCCCTAATTCCTCCTCATTCCCGACATTCCCGGAATTCCCGGAATTCCCAACATTCCCAGAGCGGGAATTCCCAACATTCCTGACATTCCGGGAATTCCCAACATTCCCAAAATTCCCAACATTCCCAGAATTCCCATCATTCCCAAAGCGGGAATTCCCAACATTCCTGAATTCCCTAATTCCTCCTCATTCCCAACATTCCCGGAACTCACGGAATTCCCGGAATTCCCAAATTCCCGACATTCCCTAATTCCTCCTCATTTCCGACATTCCCGGAATTCCCAACATTCCCAGAATTCCCAAAATTCCCAACATTCCCAAAATTCCCAACATTCCCAGAGCGGGAATTCCCAACATTCCTGAATTCCCAACATTCCTGAATTCCCAACATTCCTGACATTCCCGGAATTCCCAACATTCCCAGAATTCCCAACATTCCCGGAGAGGGAATTCCCAACATTCCCGATATTCCCTAATTCCTCCTCATTCCTGACATTCCTGGAATTCCTGGAATTCCCAACATTCCCGACATTCCTGGACCGGGAATTCCCGACATTCCCTAATTCCTCCTCATTCCCGACATTCCCAGAATTCCCAACATTCCCAGAGCAGGAATTCCCAACATTCCTGAATTCCCAACATTCCTGACATTCCTGAATTCCCAACATTCCCAACATTCCAGAATTCCCAACATTCCCAGAATTCCCAACATTCCCGACATTCCCGACATTCCCAGAGCAGGAATTCCCAACATTCCCGACATTCCCAACATTCCCGACATTCCCGACATTCCCAGACCGGGAATTCCCAACATTCCTGAATTCCTCCTCATTCCCGACATTCCCAACATTCCCAGAATTCCCAACATTCCTGGAGCGGGATCCCAACATTCCCGGAATTCCCAACATTCTCGACATTCCCGACATTCCTGAATTCCCGGAATTCCTGACATTCCTGGAATTCCCAACATTCCCAAAATTCCCAGAATTCCCAACATTCCCGGAGCGGGATCCCAACATTCCCAACATTCCCTAATTCAGCCTCATTCCCGAATTCCCAACATTCCCAAATTCCCAACATTCCCGACATTCCCGGAATTCCCAACATTCCCGACATTCCCAAAATTCCCAACATTCCCAGAGCGGGAATTCCCAACATTCCCGAATTCCCAACATTCCCGACATTCCCGGAATTCCCAACATTCCCAGAGCGGGAATTCCCAACATTCCTGAATTCCCAACATTCCTGACATTCCCGGAATTCCCAACATTCCCAACATTCCAGAATTCCCAACATTCCAGAATTCCCAACATTCCCGAATTCCCAACATTCCCAGAATTCCCAACATTCCCAGAGCGGGAATTCCCAACATTCCTGACATTCCCTAATTCCTCCTCATTCCCGACATTCCCGGAATTCCTGGAATTCCCGACATTCCCAGACCGGGAATTCCCAACATTCCCGACATTCCCGGAATTCCCAACATTCCCGACATTCCTGGACCGGGAATTCCCGACATTCCCTAATTCCTCCTCATTTCCGACATTCCCAACATTCCCAGAATTCCCAACATTCCTGGAGCGGGATCCCAACATTCCCGGAATTCCCAACATTCCCGACATTCCTGACATTCCCAGAGCGGGAGTTCCCAACATTCCTGAATTCCCAACATTCCCGACATTCCCGGAATTCCCAACATTCCCAGAATTCCCAACATTCCCAGAGCGGGAATTCCCAACATTCCCGAATTCTCAACATTCCCGACATTCCTGGACCAGGAATTCCCAACATTCCCTAATTCCTCCTCATTCCCGACATTCCCGGAATTCCCAACATTCCTGGAATTCCCAACATTCCCAACATTCCCTAATTCAGCCTCATTCCCGAATTCCCAACATTCCCAAATTCCCAACATTCCCGACATTCCCGGAATTCCCAACATTCCCGACATTCCCAAAATTCCCAACATTCCCAGAGCGGGAATTCCCAACATTCCCGAATTCCCAACATTCCTGAATTCCCGGAATTCCCAACATTCCCGGAGCGGGATCCCAACATTCCCAACATTCCCTAATTCAGCCTCATTCCCGAATTCCCAACATTCCCAAAATTCCCAACATTCCCAGAGCGGGAATTCCCAACATTCCTGACATTCCCGGAATTCCCAACATTCCCAGAGCGGGAATTCCCAACATTCCCGAATTCCCAACATTCCTGACATTCCCGGAATTCCCAACATTCCCAACATTCCTGAATTCCCGACATTCCCAGAATTCCCAACATTCCCAAAATTCCCAACATTCCTGACATTCCCGACATTCCCAGAGCGGGAATTCCCAACATTCCTGAATTCCCAACATTCCCGGAATTCCCAACATTCCCAGAGCGGGAATTCCCAACATTCCTGGCATTCCTGACATTCCCTAATTCCTCCTCATTCCCGACATTCCCGGAATTCCCAACATCCCCAACATTCCAGAATTCCCAACATTCCTGAATTCCCAACATTCCCAGAATTCCTAACATTCCCGGAGAGGGAATTCCCAACATTCCCGACATTCTTGGAATTCCCAACATTCCCGACATTCCTGGACCGGGATCCCAACATTCCCAACATTCCCTAATTCAGCCTCATTCCCGAATTCCCAACATTCCCAGAATTCCCAACATTCCCAGAGTGGGAATTCCCAACATTCCCGACATTCCCTAATTCCTCCTCATTCCCGGAATTCCCGGAATTCCCGGAATTCCCGGAATTCCCGGCATTCCCTCAGATCCTGCTGCTGATCGACATCGAGCTCTCCTACATCAACACCAACCACGAGGATTTCATCGGCTTCGCCAAGTGAGTTCCTTTTCCATGGAAAAACCCCCAAATTCCCGGGAATTCTCCCCTTTTCCCGGGATTCCCCATCCCAGAAATTCCCAAATTCCCTCGGGATTATTTGGGAAAAGCTCAGGAATTCCGGGGAAAATCCCCAAAATCCCTTCACTCCTTTCCCTCCCCTCGGATTTTTCCCGACGTTTTCCGGCTCCGAATTCCGGGAATTTTTCCCGGATTTTTCTCCTCTTTAAATCCTTGGATTCTTTTCCTGCTTTTTCCTGGAATTTTCTCTCTTTTCCCTCTTTTTTTTTTTTCCTTTCTCTTTCTCTTCTCTCTCTGTTTTTCCGTCATTTCCGGTCACATTCCCGCTCTCCTCCCGTTTTCCCTCGGATCCGTCGGGGTTTCCGGAATGTTCCGATGCTTTCCCGGCCCAGCTGTTTCACTGAGCAGCCCCCGGCCTCCGGGTGGGTACCGGCGCCGGATCCCGGAATTCCCGGAGATTCCCGGAGATTCCCGGAGATTCCGGGACGATTTCAGGAGATTCCGGGAGATTTCAGGAGATTCCGGGAGATTCCTGAGGATTTCTGGGGATTTCTGTGGGATTTCCAGGGATTTCCGTGGATTTCTGGGAGATTCCCATGGATTTCCAGGGATTCCCATGGATTTCCAGGGATTTCCAGGGTGGATTTCCAGGGATTTTTGTGGATTTCTGGGAGATTCCGGGAGATTCCCGAGGATTTCTGGGGATTTCTGGGAGATTCCCGAGGATTTTTGTGGATTTCTGTGGGATTTCCAGGGATTTTTGTGGATTTCTGGGAGATTCCCGGAGATTCCTGAGGGTTTCCATGGATTTCTGGGAGATTCCCATGGATTTCCGGGGATTTCTGGAGGATTTCCAGAGATTTCCATGGATTTCTGGGAGATTCCCATGGATTTCCAGGGTGGATTTCCAGGGATTTTTGTGGATTTCTGGGAGACTCCCGGGAGATTCCTGAGGATTCTGGGATATTCCCGAGGATTTCCGTGGATTTCTGGGAGATTCCCATGGATTTTTTGTGGATTTCTGGGAGATTCCGGGAGATTCCTGAGGATTTCTGTGGATTTCTGGGAGATTCTGGGAGATTCCTGGAGATTCCCAAGGATTCCCAGGGATTTCTGGGAGATTTCCAGGGATTCCCAAGGATTCCCGGGAGATTCCTGAGGATTTCCATGGATTTCTGGGAGATTTCCAGAGATTTCCATGGATTCCTGGAAGATACCCATGGATTCCCAGGGATTTCTGGGAGATTCCCAAGGATTTCCGTGGATTTCTGGGGATTTCTGTGGGATTTCCAGGGATTTCTGTGGATTTCTGGGAGATTCCGGGAGATTCCTGAGGTTTTCCATGGATTTCTGGGAGATTCCCATGGATTTCCGGGGATTTCTGGGAGATTTCCAGAGATTTCCATGGATTTCTGGGAGATTCCCGGGATTTCTGAGGATTCCTGGAGATTTCCATGGATTTCTGGGAGATTCCCATGGATTTCCAGGGATTTCCGTGGATTTCCAGGGATTTTTGTGGATTTCTGGGAGATTCCCGGAGATTCTTGAGGTTTTCCATGGATTTCTGGGAGATTCCCATGGATTCCCGGGAGATTCCTGAGGATTTCCGTGGATTTCCGGGAGATTCCCAAGGATTTCCATGGATTTCTGGGAGATTCCCAGAGATTCCCAAGGATTTCCGTGGATTTCTGGGAGATTCCCATGGATTTTTGTGGATTTCTGGGAGATTCCCAGAGATTCCTGAGGTTTTCCATGGATTTCTGGGAGATTCCCATGGATTTCCGGGGATTTCTGGGAGATTTCCAGAGATTTCCATGGATTTCTGGGAGATTCCCATGGATTTCCAGGGATTTCCGTGGATTTCCACGGATTTTTGTGGATTTCTGGGAGATTCCTGGGAGATTCCTGAGGATTCTGGGAGATTCCTGAGGATTTCCGTGGATTTCTGGGAGATTCCCAGAGATTCCCAAGGATTTCCCTGGATTTCTGTGAGATTTCCAGAGATTTCCAGAGATTTCCAGGAGATTCCCAAGGATTCCCGTGGATTTCTGTGAGACTTCCAGGGATTCCCAGAGATTCCCAGGGATTCCCGAGGATTCCGGGAGATTCCTGAGGATTTCCGTGGATTTCTGGGAGATTCCCATGGATTTCCAGGGGTTTCCATGGATTCCCAGGAGATTCTGGGAGATTCCCATGGATTTCTGGGAGATTCCCAAAGATTTCCGTGGATTCCTGGGAGATTCCCAAGGATTCCTGGTAGATTCCTGAGGATTCCGGGAGATTCCCAGAGATTGGGATCTGGAGTTTTTGGGATCTGGAATTTCTGGGATCTGGAATTTTTGGGATCGGGAATTCGGGATCGGGAATTTTTGGGATCTGGAATTTTGGCTCTGGAATTCCACCTGGGGGAAAATCCTCAGGAATTTTGCCTCTGGAATTTTGCCTCTGGAATTCTCCCTGGAATTGGCTCTGGAATTTTGCCTCTGGAATTCCACATGAGGAGAAATCCTTGGGAATTTTGCCTCTGGAATTCTCCCTGGAATTGGCTCTGGAATTCCATCTGGGGAGAAAACCTTGGGAATTTTGCCTCTGGAATTCTCTCTGAGGGGAAATCCTTGGGAATTGGCTCTGGAATTGCCTCTGGAATTTCGCCTCTGGAATTTTGCCTCTGGAATTGGCTTTGGAATTCCACATGGGGGAAAAACTTGGGAATTTTGCCTTTGGAATTCCATCTGAGGAGAAAACCTTGGGAATTTTGGCTCTGGAATTCCATCTGAGGGGAAATCCTCGGGATCAGCTCCTCCCCCCCCAAAATTCCCGTTTTCCCCCCAAAATTCCCATTTTTCCCCCCAAAATTCCCATTTTCCCCCCCAAAATTCCCATTTTTCCCCCCGAAATTCCCATTTTTCCCCCAAAATTCCCATTTTCCCCCCAAAATTCCCATTTTTCCCCCAAAATTCCCATTTTCCCCCTGAAATTCCCATTTTCCCCCCTGAAATTCCCGTTTTTCCCCCAAAATTCCCATTTTTCCCCCTGAAATTCCCATTTTCCCCCAAAATTCCCATTTTTCCCCCAAAATTCCCATTTTTCCCCCTGAAATTCCCATTTTTCCCCCCAAAATTCCCATTTTCCCCCTGAAATTCCCATTTTTCCCCTGAAATTCCCATTTTTCCCCCCAAAATTCCCATTTTCCCCCTGAAATTCCCATTTTCCCCCTGAAATTCCCATTTTCCCCCCAGAAATTCCCATTTTTCCCCCAAAATTCCCATTTTCCCCCAAAATTCCCATTTTTCCCCCAAAATTCCCATTTTTCCCCCCAAAATTCCCATTTTTCCCCCAAAATTCCCATTTTTCCCCCTGAAATTCCCATTTTCTCCCCAAAATTCCCATTTTCCCCCCAAAATTCCCATTTTCCCCCTGAAATTCCCGTTTTTCCCCCTTTTCCCAGCGCCCAGCAGCGGAACACCCAGACCAACAAGAAGAGAGCGATCCCAAACCAGGTACAGCCGGAAAAATCCCGGAATTCCGGGATATCCCAAAAAAAAAAAACCCCAAAAAAATCCAGCGGGAATTCGGGATCAAAGCGGGCGGGAAAACCCTCGGGAAAGGGGGGAGGGGGGAGGGGGAGAATTCCCAGGAATTCCAGGAATTCCCAACCCTTTTCCCGTGGGAATTTTGGGATGAGGAGGAGCGGCCGCGCCCTTTCCCGGTTTTTTTTTTTTTGGGAATTCCCGACGGAATTAACTCCGGGAACGTTCGTTAACCGCATGTAACGGGAATTTCTTCTGCTGTTTTCCCGCTTTTTTTTCCCTGTTTTTCCTCTCATTTCCCGTTTTCTCTTCCCATTTTTTATTTTTCCCTTTTTTCCTTTCATTTCCCGCTTTTTTCCCACTTTTTTCCCACTTTTTTCCTGCTTTTTTTCCACTTTTTTTCCCTTTTTTTCCTTTTTTTCCCTTTTTTTCCCTTTTTTTGCGCGCCCCAAGGGGGAGATCCTGGTAAGTACCACGGAGCGGGAAAAACGCCGGGATAACATTCCCAAAAAATCCCCAAAATTCCCAAAAAAATCCCCAAAAATTCCCAAAAAATTCCCAAAAATAAAAAAAATTTCCCAAAAATTCCCCAAAAATTCCCAAAAATCCCAAAAAATCCCCAAAAATTCCCAAAAAAATCCTAAAAATTAAAAAAAAATCCCAAATAATTCCCAAAAAATCCCCCAAAAATCCCCAAAAAATTCCCAAAAATCCCCAAAAAATCCCCAAAAATTCCCAAAAATTCCCAAAAATCCCCCAAAATTCCCAAAAATAAAAAAAAATCCCGCCGAAATCCCAAGAATTCCCAAAAATTCCAAAAAAATCCCAAAAAAATCCCCAAAAAATCCCCAAAAATCCCAAAAAAATCCCCCAAAAAATCCCCAAAAAATCCCCAAAATTCCCAAAAATCCCAAAAAAATCCCCCAAAAAAATCAAAAAAAGTCCCCAAAAAATCCCCCCAAAAAATCCCCAAACATCCCAAAAAATTCCCAAAAAATTCCCAAAAATCCCCCAAAAATCCCCAAAAATCCCCAAAAATCCCCAAAAATTCCCCAAAATCCCCAAAAATAAAAAAAATCCCCCAAAAAATCCCCCCAAAAAATCCCAAAAAATCCCAAAAATCCCCCAAAAATCCCCCCAAAATTCCCAAAAAATCCCGAAAAATTCCCAAAAAATCCCCAAAACTTCCCAAAAAATCCCAAAAAAAACAAAATCCCCCAAAATCTCCCAAAAATCCCCAAAAAATCCCCCCAAAAATTCCCAAAAAATCCCAAAAAAATCCCCAGAAATTCCCAAAAAATCCCAGAAATCCACAAAAATTCCCCAAAAATTCCCCAAAAATCCCCAAAAATTCCCAAAAATCCCAAAAAAATCCCCCCAAAAATTCCCAAGAATCCCAAAAAAATCCCAAAAAATCGTAAAAAATCCCCAAAAATTCCCAAAAATCCCCAAAAAATTCCCAAAAATCCCCAAAAATTCCCAAAAATCCCCAAAAAATCCCAAAAAATCCCCAAAAAACCCTAAAAATCCCCAAAATTCCCCCAAAAAACCCCGGGATGGAGCCTGGGAGGTTTTTTTGGGATGAGATTCCCAAAATTTGGGAAGCAGGAGAGGAGGAAAATCTTTGGGAATTTTCGGGATCCAGCCCAGAATGGAGCAGAGGGAGGAGATTCCCGGGATTTATTTGGGAATGCAGCAAAAATCTGGGAATTCACCCAGGGAAAAACTGGGAATTCCAAATCTATACTGGGAATTCCAGATCCATACTGGGAACCCTGATCCATACTGGGAACCCTGATCCATACTGGGAATTCCAGATCCATACTGGGAATCCCAGATCCAAACTGGGAATCCTGATACATACTGGGAATTCCAGATCCATACTGGGAATCCCTGATCCAAACTGGGATAACCCTGGGAATGGGAGAGGGAAACTGGGAATCCCAGATCCAAACTGGGAATCCCAGAGGGAAACTGGGAATCCCAGATCCGGGATGGGAGAGGGAAACTGGGAATCCCAAATTGATACTGGGAATCCCAGATCCATACTGGGAATCCTGATCCGTACTGGGATAACCCTGGGATGGGAAACTGGGAATCCTGATCCATACTGGGAACCCCGATCCATACTGGGAACTCCAAATCCATACTGGGAATCCCAGATCCGGGATGGGAGAGGGAAACTGGGAATCCCAAATTGGTACTGGGAATCCCGGATCCATACTGGGAATCCCGGATCCATACTGGGAATCCTGATCCAAACTGGGATGGGAATGGGAGTGGTAAACTGGGAACTCCAAATCCATACTGGGAATCCTGATCCAAACTGGGAACCCCAGACCCATACTGGGAATCCTGATCCATACTGGGAATCCTGATCCATACTGGGAATCCCGGATCCATACTGGGATAACCCTGGGAATGGGAGAGGGAAACTGGGAATTCCAAACCCAAATTGGAAATCCCAGATCCAAACTGGGAATCCTGATCCATACTGGGAATCCTGATCCAAACTGGGAATCCCAAATCCATACTGGGAATCCTGATCCATACTGGGAACCCCAGATCCATACTGGGAACCCCAGATCCGGGATGGGAGAGGGAAACTGGGAATCCCAAATCCATACTGGGAATCCCCGATCCATACTGGGATAACCCTGGGATGGGAAACTGGGAATTCCAGATCCATACTGGGAACCCAGATCCATACTGGGAATCCCAGATCCGGGATGGGAGAGGGAAACTGGGAATCCCAAATCCATACTGGGATAACCCTGGGATGGGAAACTGGGAATTCCAAATCCATACTGGGAATCCTGATCCAAACTGGGAATCCCAAACCCATACTGGAAATCCCAGATCCATACTGGGAATCCCAGATCCATACTGGGAACCCTGATCCATACTGGAAATCCCAGATCCATACTGGGAATCCCAGATCCATACTGGGAACCCTGATCCAAACTGGAAATCCCAGATCCAAACTGGGAATCCCAGATCCAAACTGGGAATTCCAAACCCATACTGGGAATCCTGATCCAAACTGGGAATCCCAATCCAAACTGGAAATCCTGATCCAAACTGGAAATCCCAGATCCAAACTGGGAATTCCAAACCCATACTGGGAATTCCAAACCCATACTGGGAACCCCTGATCCATACTGGGAATCCTGATCCATACTGGGAATCCCAATCCATACTGGGAATCCCAGATCCATACTGGGAATCCTGATCCATACTGGGAATCCCGATCCATACTGGGAATTCCAAACCCATACTGGGAATTCCAAACCCATACTGGGAACCCAGATCCATACTGGGAATCCCGATCCAAACTGGGAATCCTGATCCATACTGGGAATCCTGATCCAAACTGGAAATCCTGATCCAAACTGGAAATCCCAGATCCAAACTGGGAATTCCAAACCCGTACTGGGAATCCCAAACCCATACTGGGAACCCAGATCCATACTGGGAATCCCGATCCAAACTGGGAATCCTGATCCATACTGGGAATCCTGATCCAAACTGGAAATCCTGATCCAAACTGGAAATCCCAGATCCATACTGGGAATCCCAGATCCATACTGGGAATCCTGATCCATACTGGGAATCCTGATCCATACTGGGAATCCTGATCCATACTGGGAATCCCGATCCAAACTGGGAATCCTGATCCAAACTGGGAATCCTGATCCGTACTGGGAACCCTGATCCAAACTGGGATAACCCTGGGATGAGAGAGGGAAACTGGGAATCCCAGATCCGTACTGGGAATCCCAGAGGGAAACTGGGAATCCCAAATCCATACTGGGAATCCCGATCCATACTGGGAATTCCAAACCCATACTGGGAATCCCAATCCATACTGGGAACCCCGATCCACACCGGATCCTCCATCATCCCGCAATTCCCAGCGGGATTTCCCCCACAATTCCGGGATCCATTTGCGGATCCGGGCGGGATCGGGTGGGGAGGGGTTTGGGAGGATCCCGGAGCGGGATCCGGAGATTCCGGAACATTCCAGGTGATCCGGAGGGGGTGGCTGACCATCAACAACATCAGCATCATGAAGGGAGGATCCAAGGAATATTGGTTCGTGCTGACGGCGGAGTCGCTCTCCTGGTACAAGGATGAGGAGGTAGAGACCGGGAATTCCAGGAATTCTGGGAATTCTGGGAATTCTGGGGGGGAAAAATGGGATTTGGGGTGGAAAAATGGGATTTGGGGTGGGAATTCCCGGGAGGATCCAAGGAATATTGGTTGGTGCTGACGGCAGAATCGCTCTCCTGGTACAAGGATGAGGAGGTAGAGACTGGAATTCCGGGAATTCTGGGAATTCTGGGAATTCTGGGTGGGAAATGGGATTTGGGACGGGAATTCCGGGAATTCTGGGGGTCTGGGTGGGAAAAAATGGGATTTGGGGAGGGAATTCCTGGAGATCTGGATGGAAAAATGGGATGTGGGGATGGGAATTCCCAGGGATATGGGTGGGAAAATGGGATTTGGGATGGGAATTCCGGGAATTCCCTGTTTTTCCCTGGTTTTCCCAGGAAAAGGAGGAGAAGTACATGCTCCCTCTGGATAACCTGAAAATCCGGGATGTGGAGAAGGGATTCATGTCCCAAAATCCAAAAAAAATCCCAAAAAATCCCAAAAAATCTCAAATTCCAAATTTCAAAAAATTCCAAAAAATCCAAAAAAATCCCAAAAAATCCCAAAAAACCCCAAAAAATCCCAAAAAATCTCAAATCCCAAATTCCAAAAAATCCCAAAAAATCTCAAATCCCAAATTCCAAAAAATCCCAAAAAATCTCAAATCCCAAATTCCAAAAAATCCCAAAAAATCTCAAATCCCAAATTTCAAAAAATTCAAAAAAAATCCAAAAAAATCCCAAAAAATCTCAAAAAATCCCAAAAAATCCCAAAAATTCCCAAAAAACCTCAAATCCCAAATTCCAAATCCCAAAATCCCAAATCTCAAATCCCAAAATGCCAAATAATCCCAGGAAAGGCGGATCCAGGGATCCCTCCCAGAGAAATTCCAGCAGGATGAGCCGGGAATTTCTCACCGAAACTTTTCCAGAGGAATTTTGGGAATTCCCGGAATTTTTTGGGATTCATTCCCTGTTTTTCCCTGTTTTTCCCAGGAAAAGGAGAAGAAGTACATGCTCCCTCTGGATAACCTGAAAATCCGGGATGTGGAGAAGGGATTCATGTCCAACAAACACGTCTTCGCCATCTTCAACACCGAGCAGAGGTGGGGAAATTCCGGAAAATTCCGGGAAATTCCGGAAAATTCTGGAAAATCCAAGAAAATTCTGGGAAATTCCGGAAAATTCTGGAAAATTCCAAAAAATTCTGGAAAATTCCAAAAATTTCTGGAAAATTCTGGAAAATCCTGGGAAATCCCAGAAAATTCCAGAAAATTCTGGGGAATTCCGGAAAATTTTGGGAAATTCCAGAAAATTCAGGAAAATTCTGGAAAATCCTTGAAAATTCCAGAAAATTCTGGAAAATTCCAGGAAATTTTGGAAAATTCTGGAAAATTCCGGAAAATACCGGAAGATTCTGGAAAATTGTGGAACGTTCCAGAAAATTCTGGAAAATTCTGGAAAATTCTGGAAAATTCCAGAAAATTTTGGAAAATTCCATAAAGTTCAGGAAAATCCTGGAAAATTCCGGAAAATCCTGGAAAATTCCAGAAAATTCCAGAAAATTCTGGGAAATTCCGGGAAATTCCAGAAAATTCTGGAAAGTTCCAGAAAATTCCAGAAAATTCAGGAAAATCCTGGAAAATTCCGGAAAATTCCGTGATTTTCCCCCCTCCCGGGGGCGGGGATCATCCCGGGGATCGCGGCTGATCCCGAGTTTTGTGGATTCCCAGGAATGTGTACAAGGATCTGCGGCAGATCGAGCTGGCCTGCGACTCCCAGGAGGACGTGGACAGCTGGAAAGCCTCGTTCCTCAGGGCGGGGGTGTATCCCGAGAAGGATCAGGTGGGGGATCCCGGGGATCCGGGGGGATCCGGGGGGATCCTGGGGGATCCCGGGAATCTGGGGAGATCCAGGGGAATCCGGGGGATCCCAGGGGATCCTGGGAATCGGGGGATCCTGGGAATCTGGGGGGATCCAGGGGATCTGGGGGGGATCCCAGGAATCGGGGGGGATCCAGTGCGGGGAAATCCAGGAATCTGGAGGGATCCTGGGAATCTGGGGAGATCCTGGGAATCTGGGGGGAATCCCGGAAATCTGGGGGGATCCTGGGGATCTGGGGGGAACCCGGGAATCTGGGGAGATCCAGGGGGATCCTGGGAATCTGGGGGAATCCAGGGGGATCCCGGGAATCTGGGGGGATCCTGGGAATCTGGGGGGATCCAGTGCGGGGAAATCCAGGAATCTGGGGGGATCCTGGGAATCTGGGGGGAATCCAGGAAATCTGGGGGGATCCTGGGGATCTGGGGGGATCCCAGGAATCTGGGGAGATCCAGGGGGATCCCGGGAATCTGGGGGATCTGGGGGGATCCCGGGAATCTGGGGGGATCTGGGGGGATCCTGGGAATCTGGGGGGATCTGGGGGGATCCCGGGGATCTGGGGGGATCCGGGGGGATCCAGGGGATCTGGGGGGATCCAGGGGATCTGGGGGGATCCTGGGAATCTGGGGGGATCCTGGGGATCTGGGGGAATCAAATCCCGGGAAAGTCGGGGGGATCTGGGGGAATTGAACCCAGGGAAATCTGGGGGAATCCAGTGCAGGGAAATCCAGGAAATCTGGGGGAATCAAATCCCAGGAAATCTGGGGGAATCCAGTGTGGGGAAATCCAGGAATTCAGGGAAATCCAGGGGAATCCAGGGAAGTCTGGGGGAATCCAGTGTGGGGAAATCCAGAGTGGGGAAATCCGGGGGAATCCAGGGGAATCCAGTGTGGGGAATATGCGGGAATTCAGGGGAATCCAGGGAAATCCGGGGGAATTCAGTGTGGGGAAATGTGGGGGAATCAAATCCAGGGAATCCGGGGGAATCCAGGGAAATCTGGGGGAAATCAAATCCAGGGAAATCCAGGGAAATCCAATCCCTGTCAATGGAATCCAGGGAATTCCGGGCTCAGATCTCTCCCATCAGCTCCATGCCCGGCTCCGGGATCTCCGCAGGAACCCGGAATTCTGGCGGGATCCCGGTGGAATTCCAGTGGGATCCCAGTGGAATTTTGGAGGTCTCCTGGCGGAATTCTGGCGGGATCCTGGCAGAATTCCGGAGGTCTCCCGGTGTAATTCCGGGGGTCTCCCGGCAGAATTCCAGCGGGATCCCGGTAGAATTCCAGGGGTGTCCCGGTGTAATTCCAGAGGTCTCCCGTCAGAATTCCGGCAGAATTCCGGGGGTCTCCCAGTGGAATTCCGGGGGTCTCCCGGCAGAATTCCAGGGTTCTCCCGGCAGAATTCCAGAGGTCTCCTGGCAGAATTCCAGGGGTCTCCCGGCAGAATTCCGGGGCTCTCCCAGCAGAATTCCAGGGCTCTCCCAGCAGAATTCCGGGGCTCACCCGGCAGAATTCCGGGGCTCTCCCAGCAGAATTCCGGGGCTCTCCTGGCAGAATTCCGGAGGGATCCCGGTGGAATTCCGGCAGAATTCCTGGGCTCTCCCAGCAGAATTCCAGGGCTCTCCCAGCAGAATTCCGGCAGAATTCCGGGGCTCTCCCGGCAGAATTCCAGAGGGATCCTGGTGTAATTCCAGTGGGATCCTGGCAGAATTGCGGAGGGATCCCGGCAGAATTCCGGCAGAATTCCAGGGCTCTCCCGGCAGAATTCCGTCAGAATTCCGGGTTCTCCAGTGACACATTCCCGTTTTTCCAGACGGAGAGCGAGGAGGGCGCGCAGGAAAACACCTTCTCCATGGATCCGCAGCTGGAGCGGCAGGTGGAGACCATCCGGAACCTGGTGGATTCCTACGTGGGGATCATCAACAAATCCATCCGGGATCTGATGCCAAAGACCATCATGCACCTCATGATCAACAACGTGAGCGGGGAGGGGAGAGAACGGGGGGGAGGGGAGGGGAGAGAACGGGGGGGGGAGGGGAGAGAACGGGGGGGGAGGGGAGATAATGGGGATGGGGAAACAATGGGGGAGGGGGAGAGGAAATGATGGGGGGAGGGGAGATAATGGGGGAGGGGAGTGGAACAGTGGGGGAGGGGAGATAATGGGGGTGGGGGAGGGGAGATAATGGGGGAGGGGAGATAATGGGGGGGAGGGGAAATGGGGGAGGGGAAACGATGGGGGAGGGGGAGGGGAGATAATGGGGGAGGGGGGGAACAATAGGGGAGGGGAAACAATGGGGGAGGGGAGATGGGTGGGGGAGGGGAAACAATGGGGGAGGGGAGATAATGGAGGGGGAGGGGAGATAATGGGGGAGGGGAAACAATGGGGGAGGGGAGATAATGGGGGAGGGGGAGGGGAAATAATGGGGGAGGGGAGATAATGGGGGAGGGGAGATAATGGGGGAGGGGAAATAATGGGGGGGGAGGGGAGATAATGGGGGAGGGGAACAGTGGGGGAGGGGAGATAATGGGGGAGGGGGAGGGGGGAGATAACGGGGGGGAGGGGAAATGGGGGAGGGGAAACAATGGGGGAGGGGGGAGATAATGGGGGAGGGGGAGGGGAGATAATGGGGGAGGGGAGATAATGGGGGAGGGGAGATAATGGGGGGAGGGGAGATAATGGGGGAGGGGAGATAATGGGGGTGGGGGAGGGGAGATAATGGGGGGGAGGGGAGATAATGGGGATGGGGAAATAATGGGGGTGGGGGAGGGGAGATAATGGGGGAGGGGAGGGGAGGGGAGATAATGGGGGAGGGGAAATAATGGGGGAGGGGAGATAACGGGGGGGAGGGGAGATAACGGGGGGGAGGGGAGATAATGGGGGGGGAGGGGAGATAATGGGGGGGAGGGGAGATAACGGGGGGAGGGGAAATGGGGGAGGGGAAATAATGGGGGAGGGGAACAATGGGGGAGGGGAGATAATGGGGGAGGGGGAGGGGAGATAATGGGGGAGGGGGGGAACAATGGGGGAGGGGGGGAACAATGGGGGAGGGGAAATAATGGGGGAGAGGGGAGATAATGGGAAATAATGGGAGGGGAGGGGAGATAATGGGGGAGGGGGAGGGGAAATGGGAAATAATGGGGGGGAGGGGAAATAATGGGGGGGAGGGGAGATAATGGGGGAGGGGGAGGGGAAATAATGGGGGAGGGAAAATAATGGGGGAGAGCAAATAATGGGGGTGGGGGAGGGGAGATAATGGGGGAGGGGGAGAGGAAATAATGGGGGGGAGGAGAGATAATGGGGGAGGGGAGGGGAAATGGAGGGGAATAATGGGGGTGGGGAGATAATGGGGGAGGGGAAATGGGGGAGGGGAAATAATGGGGGTGGGGATGGGGGAGCGGAAATGGGGATGGGAAAATGGGGGAGGGGAGATAATGGGGGTGGGGAGATAATGGGGGTGGGGGAGGGGAGATAATGGGGGTGGGGGAGGGGAGATAATGGGGGTGGGGGAGGGGAAAACGGGGGGAGGGGAGATAATGGGGATGGGGAAATGGGGATGGCGGAGGGGAAATGGGGGTGGGGATGGGGAATAATGGGGTGGGGGAGGGGAATAATGGAGGTGGGGGGAGGGGAAATAATGGGGATGGGAAATGGTGGGGGAGGGGAAATGGGGCTGGGGGAGGGGAAATGGGGCGGGGGAGGGGAAATGGGGGTTTTCCAACCCCAAAACCCCAAAACACACCCAAAAACCCCAACAAACACCCAAAACCCCCCAACAAACCCCCAAAAACCCCCATTTCCCACCCCAACAAACACCCAAAAACCCCCAATAAACACCCAAAACCCCCAACAAACACCCAAAACCCCCAATAAACCCCCGAAAACCCCCATTTCCCACCCCAATAAACACCCAAAAACCCCCAACAAACACCCAAAAAACCCCAATAAACCCCCAAAGAACCCCAACAAACACCCAAAGAACCCCAACAAACACCCAAAAAACCCCAACGAACACCCAAAAACCCCAATAAACCCCCAAAAACCCCCAACAAACACCCAAAACCCCCCAACAAACACCCAAAAACCCCCATTTCCCACCCCAACAAACCCCCAAAACCCCAACAAACCCAAAACCCCCCAACAAACACCCAAAACCCCATTTCCCAAGCTACAAACACCCAAAAAACCTCAACAAACCCCAATAAACACCCAAAAAACCTCATTTTCCACCCCAAACCCCAACAAACACCCAAATAACCCCATTTCCCAAGCTACAAACACCCAAAAAACCCCAACAAACACCCAAAAAAACCCAATAAACCCCCAAAAACCCCCATTTCCCACCCCAATAAACACCCAAAAAACCCCAACAAACCCCCAAAAACCCCAATAAACCCCCAAAAACCCCATTTCCCACCCCAATAAACCCCCAAAAAACCCCAATAAACACCCAAAAAACCCCAATAAACACCCAAAAACCCCCAACAAACACCCAAAAACCCCCATTTCCCACCCCAATAAACACCCAAAGAACCCCAACAAACACCCAAAAACCCCCAACAAACCCCAAAAAAACCCCATTTCCCAAGCTACAAACACCCAAAAAACCCCAACGAACACCCAAAAACCCCAATAAACCCCCAAAAACCCCCAACAAACACCCAAAAACCCCATTCCCACCCCACCAACCCCCAGACCAACCCCCATATTCCCACTTTTCCTACCCCAAAACCCCAATAAACACCCAAATATCCTCATTTTCCAACCCCAAACCCCAACAAACACCCAAAAAACCCCATTTCCCAACCCATAAACACCCAAAACCCCCCATTTTCCAACCCCAAACACCCAAACCAACCCCCACATCCCCATTTTTCCATCCCCAAACCCCAATAAACACCCAAATAACCTCATTTTCCAACCCACAAACACCCAAAAAACCCCAACAAACACCCAAAAAACCCCAACAAACACCCAAAAACCCCAATAAACCCCCAAAACCCCCCAACAAACACCCAAAAACCCCCAACAAACACCCAAAAACCCCCAACAAACCCCCAAAAACCCCAACAAACACCCAAAAACCCTCATTTCCCACCCCAATAAACACCCAAAAAACCCCAATAAACCCCCAAAAACCCCCATTTCCCACCCCAATAAACACCCAAAAAACCCCAATAAACACCCAAAAACCCCCAACAAACACCCAAAAAACCCCAATAAACCCCCAAAAACCCCCAACAAACACCCAAAAACCCCAATAAACCCCCAAAAACCCCCATTTCCCACCCCAACAAACACCCAAAAACCCCAATAAACCCCCAAAAAACCCCATTTCCCAAGCTACAAACACCCAAAAAACCCCAACAAACACCCAAAAAAACCCAATAAACACCCAAAGAACCCCAACAAACACCCAAAGAACCCCAACGAACACCCAAAAAACCCCAACAAACACCCAAAAACCCCCATTTCCCACCCCAATAAACACCCAAAAACCCCAACAAACCCCCAAAAACCCCCAACAAACACCCAAAAACCCCAACAAACACCTAAAAACCCCCAACAAACCCCCAAAACCCCCATTTCCCACCCCAATAAACACCCAAAAACCCCAACAAACCCCCAAAAACCCCCAACAAACACCCAAAAACCCCCAACAAACCCCCAAAAACCCCAATAAACCCCCAAAAACCCCCATTTCCCACCCCAATAAACACCCAAAAACCCCCATTTCCCACCCCAATAAACACCCAAAAAACCCCAATAAACCCCCAAAAACCCCCATTTCCCACCCCAACAAACACCCAAAACCCCCAACAAACCCCCAAAAACCCCCATTTCCCACCCCAATAAACACCCAAAACCCCCAACAAACCCCCAAAAACCCCAATAAACCCCCAAAAACCCCCATTTCCCAAGCTACAAACACCCAAAAACCCCAACAAACACCCAAAAACCCCCATTTCCCACCCCAACAAACACCCAAAAAACCCCAACAAACCCCCAAAAACCCCAACAAACACCCAAAAACCCCAATAAACACCCAAAAACCCCCATTTCCCACCCACCAACCCCAAAATCTCCCTTTTTTTCCCCAGACCAAGGATTTCATCCACTCGGAGCTCCTGGCTTTCCTGTACTCGTGCTCTGACCAGAACAGTCTGATGGAGGAGTCGGCGGAGCAGGCGCAGCGCCGCGACGAGATGTTGCGCATGTACCACGCGCTGCGCGAGGCCCTCGTCATCATCGGCGACATCAGCACCAGCACCGTCAGCACCCCGGTGCCGCCGCCCGTGGATGACACCTGGCTACAGCCGGCGCACAGGTACGGGGGGCTGGGGGGTTGGGGAGGGGTTTGGGGGGTTTGTTTTGGGATTTTGGGGGGTTTCTTGTGGGGTTTGGGGGGGTTTGGGGTGTTTGTTGGGGGGTTTGGGGGGGTTTGAGAGGGATTTGGGGGTGTTTGGGGTGTTTCTTGTGGGGTTTGGGGTGTTTGTTTTGGGGGTTTGGGGGGTTTGAGAGGGATTTGGGGGTGTTTGGGGGTGTTTTTTGTGGGGTTTGGGGTGTTTCTTGTGGGGTTTGGGGTGTTTGGAGGGGGTTTGGGGGGGTTCGGAGTGTTTGAAGGGGGTTTGGGGGGCTCTGGGGGAGTTTGGGGGGGTTTGAAGGGGGTTTGGGGGGGGGTTGAGGGGGTTGGAGGGGGGTTTGGGGTGGGGTTTGGGGGTGTTTGGGGGCGTTTGGGGGGTTGGGGTGGGGTTTGGGGGTGTTTGGGGTGTTTGTTGCAGGGGTTTGGGGGGGTTTGGGGTGTTTGGGGGAGTTTGGGGTGTTTGGAGGGGGTTTGGGGTGTTTGTTGGGGGGTTTGAGGGTGTTTGGGGTGTTTCTTGTGGGGTTTGGGGGGGTTTGGGGGTGTTTGGGGTGTTTCTTGTGGGGTTTGGGGGGGTTTGAGAGGGATTTGGGGGTGTTTGGGGTGTTTCTTGTGGGGTTTGGGGTGTTTGTTTTGGGGGTTTGGGGGGTTTGAGGGGGTTTGGGGGGGTTTGGGGGTGTTTGTTTTGGGATTTTGGGGGGTTTCTTGTGGGGTTTGGGGGGGTTTGGGGTGTTTGGGGGAGTTTGGGGTGGGGTTTGGGGTGTTTGGGGGGTTGGGGTGGGTTTGGGGGGATTTGGGGGGTTGGGGTGGGGCTTGGGGTGGGGTTTGAGGGGGTTTGGGGGGCGTTTGGGGGGTTGGGGTGGGGTTTTGGGGGGTTTGTTGCAGGGTTTTGTGGGGTTTGGGGGGGGGTTTGGGGTGTTTCTTGTGGGGTTTGGAGTGTTTGAAGGGGGTTTGGGGTGTTTGGGGGAGTTTGGGGTGGGTTTGGGGGGGTTTGGGGTGTTTGTTGGGGGGTTTGGGGGGGTTTGGGGTGTTCGTTGGGGGGTTTGGGGGGGTTTGAGGGGTTTGAGGGGGTTTGGGGTGTTTGTTGGGGGGTTTGGGGTGTTTGGAGGGGGTTTGGGGTGTTTGGGATTTCAGGGGGTTTGAGGGGTGTTTCTTGTGGGGTTTGGGGGGGTTTGGGGTGTTTGAAGGGGGTTTGGGGTGGGTTTGGGGTGTTTGTTGGGGGGTCTGGGGTGTTTGAAGGGGGTTTGAGCGGGGTTGGGGTGGGGTTTTGGGGTGTTTGTTGGGGTGTTTCCTGTGCGTTTTGAGGGGGTTTGGGGTGTTTGCTGTGGGGTTTGGGGGGTCTGAGGGGGGTTTGAGGGAGGTGACTGATCCCATTCCTGGTGACCGATCCCATTCCCGGTGACTGATCCCGTTCCCGGTGACTGATCCTGATCCCAATCCCAGTGACCGATCCCATTCCTGGTGTCTGATCCCATTCCCAGTGACCGATCCTGCTCCTGTTCCCATTCCTGGTGTCTGATCCCATTCCCAGTGACCGATCCTGCTCCTGTTCCCATTCCTGGTGTCTGATCCCATTCCTGGTGACCAATCCCACTCCTGTTCCCATTCCTGGTGACCGTTCCTGATCCCATTCCCGTTCCTGGTGACCGATCCCATTCCTGGTGACCGATCCCATTCCTGGTGACCATTCCTGATCCCGTTCCCGTTCCTGGTGTCTGATCCCATTCCCAGTGACCGATCCCGCTCCTGTTCCCATTCCCGGTGACTGATCCCAATCCCGATCCCATTCCCGGTGACCAATCCCACTCCTGTTCCCATTCCCGGTGACCGTTCCTGATCCCGTTTCCATTCCTGGTGACCAATCCCATTCCTGGTGACCAATCCCACTCCTGTTCCCGTTCCCGGTGACCGTTCCTGATCCTGTTCCCGTTCCCGGTGACCGATCCCATTCCCAGTGACCAATCCCATTCCTGGTGACCAATCCCACTCCTGTTCCCATTCCCGGTGACCGTTCCTGATCCTGTTCCCATTCCCGGTGACCGATCCCATTCCTGGTGACTGATCCGGATCCCGATCCCGGTGACTGATCCCGATCTCGGTGACTGATCCCAATCTCGGTGACTGATCCCGATCCCATTCCCAGTGACCAATCCCATTCCCATTCCTGGTGACTGATCCCATTCCTGATCCCGTTCCCGGTGACCGATCCAGATCCCGATCCCGGTGTCTGATCCTGATTCTGGTGACCGATCCCGTTCCCAGTGACTGTTCCCGTTCCTATTCCCAGTGACCGATCCCAATCCCAGTGACCGATCCCGATCCTATTCCTGGTGACCGATCCTGATCCCATTCCCGTTTCTGGTGACCGGTCCCGTTCCCCGTGACCATTCCCATTCCCGATCCCAGTGACCAATCCCATTCCCGATGACCATTCCCGATCCCAGTCCCGTTCCCGGTGACCGATCCCGATCCCGTTCCCGATCCCGGTGACCGATCGGGATCCGGTTCCCGTTGCAGCCCCCCCACCCAGCGCCGCCCGCCCTCATCTCTGCTCCCCCCGGGCCGTCCCCCATCCCATTCCCGGTGACCGTTCCCGATCCCAGTGACAGATCCTGATCCCAGTGACAGATCCCGATCCCAGTGACCGTTCCCGATCCCGGTGACCAATCCCGATCCCGGTGACCGTTCCCGATCCCGGTGACCGTTCCCGATCCCGGTGACCATTCCCGATCCCAGTGACCGTTCCTGTTCCCAGTGACCGATCCCATTCCCGGTGACAGATCCCGATCCCAGTGACAGATCCCATTCCCGGTGACCGATCCCAATCCCGGTGACCGTTCCCGTTCCCAGTGACCGATCCCATTCCTGGTGACAGATCCCGATCCCGGTGACAGATCCCGTTCCCGGTGACCGTTCCCGATCCCAGTGACAGATCCTGATCCCAGTGACAGATCCCGATCCTGGTGACCGATCCCGATCCCGTTCCCGGTGACTGATCCCATTCTCGATCCCGTTCCCGTTGCAGCCCCCCCGCCCAGCGCCGCCCGCCCTCATCTCTGCTCCCCCCGGGCCACGTCCCCCATCCCATTCTTGGTGACGGATCCCGATCCCGGTGACCATTCCCGATCCCAGTGACCGATCCCAATCCCGGTGACCGATCCCGATCCCGGTGACCGTTCCTGATCCCAGTGACAGATCCCATTCCTGGTGACCGATCCCAATCCCGGTGACCGTTCCCGTTCCCAGTGACCGATCCCATTCCTGGTGACAGATCCCGATCCTGGTGACCGATCCCAATCCTGGTGACCGTTCCTGATCCCAGTGACAGATCCCATTCCCGGTGACCAATCCCAATCCCGGTGACCGTTCCCGATCCTGGTGACCGATCCCGATCCCGTTTCCGGTGACTGATCCCATTCTCGATCCGGTTCCCGTTGCAGCCCCCCCGCCCAGCGCCGCCCGCCCTCGTCTCTGCTCCCCCCGGGCCGTCCCCCATCCCGTTCCCAGTGACCGATCCCGATCCCCGTGACCGTTCCCGATCCCAGTAACCGATCCCGATCCCGTTCCCGTTGCAGCCCCCCCGCCCAGCGCCGCCCGCCCTCGTCTCTGCTCCCCCCGGGCCGCCCCCCGTCCCTCCGGGCTCCGGGGCCGCCGCTGCTGCCCCTGCCCGGGGGGGCCCCGGCCGCGCCCCCCATCCCGTCCCGCCTGGGCCCCTTCGGCAGCGCCAGCGATCCCTTCCCGGCCCCGCCCCAGATCCCAGCCCGGCCCGCACGGATCCCGCCCGGAATCCCGCCCGGCGTGCCCAGGTGAGGGGGGATCTGCTGGGATCGGGTGGGATCTGCTGGGGTGGGGTGGGGTGACACTGGGATCTACTGGGATGAGGTGGAATCACACTGGGATTGGCTGAGATCCATTTGGAGTGGGTAGGATCTGCTGGGGTGGGGTGGGATGGGGTCACACTGGGATCCACTGGGATGGGGGGATCCACTGGGATGGGGTGGGGTCACACTGGGATTGGGTGGGATCCACTGGGATGGGCTGGGATCCACTGGGGTCACACTGGGATTGGCTGGGATCCACTGGGATTGGGTGGGGTTACACTGGGATCCACTGGGATGGGGTGGGGTCACACTGGGATTGGCTGAGATCCATTGGGATTGTGTGGGATCATGCTGGGATGGGGTGGGATCCATTTGGATCGGGTGGGATCTGCTGGGGTGACACTGGGATCTACTGGGATGAGGTGGAATCACACTGGGATGGGCTGGGATCCATTTGGATTGGGTGGGATCTGCTGGGGTGGGGTCACACTGGGATGGGGGATCCGCTGGGATTGGGTGGAATCATGCTGGGATCCACTGGGATGGGGTGGGACCCACTGGGACTGGCTGGGGTCACACTGGGATCCACTGGGATGGGCTGGGATCCATTTGGATTGGGTGGGATCAGGTGGGGTGGGGTCACACTGGGATGGGGTGGGACCCACTGGGATTGGGTGGGATCACGCTGGGATCCACTGGGGTGGGGTGGGATGCGCTGGGGCTGGGTGGGATGCACTGGGGTGGGCTGGGATCCACTGGGGTTGGGTGGGATCATGCTGGGATGGGCTGGGATCCACTGGGGTGGGCTGGGATCCACTGGGGCTGGGTGGGATCCACTGGGGTGGGCTGGGATCCACTGGGGTTGGGTGGGATCATGCTGGGGTGGGGTGGGATCCACTGGGGTGGGGTGGGATCCACTGGGATCCCGTGGGGATCTGACCCCGTTGCCCACAGGAGGCCCCCGGCGGCCCCGAGCCGCCCGACCATCATCCGCCCGGCCGAGCCCTCCCTGCTGGATTAACGTGGGATCCACTGGATCACCCCCGGCCCTCCCCCGCGGGGACACGGGGACAGCCCGGCCCGGCCCCGCCCCCCGGGGCTGAGCCTGATCCCGATCCTGATCCCGGATCCTGGGGCTGATCCCAGAGCCTGGGGCTGATCCCAGAGCCCGGGGCTGATCCCAGAGCCTGGGAATGATCCCAGAACCCTGGGGCTGATCCTGATCCTGATCCCGGATCCTGGGGCTGATCCCAGAGCCTTGGACTGATCCTGAACCCTGGGGCTGATCCCAGATCCTGATCCTGATCCTGGGGCTGATCCCAGAGCCTGGGAATGATCCTGAACCCTGGGGCTGATCCCAGATCCTGGGGTAGATCTCGGAGCTTGGGACTGATCCCGATCCTGATCCCGGATCCTGGGGCTGATCCTGATCCTGATCCTGATCCTGGGGCTGATCCCAGATCCTGATCCTGATCCTGATCCTGGGGCTGATCCCAGATCCTGATCCTGATCCTGAACCCTGGGACTGATCCCAGATCCTGGGGTAGATCTCGGAGCTTGGGACTGATCCCGATCCTGATCCTGGATCCTGGGGCTGATCCTGGATCCTGGGGCTGACCCTGGATCCTGGGCCTGATCCCAGAGCCTGGGGATGATCCCAGAGCCTGGGAATGATCCTGGGGCTGATCCCAGAGCCTGGGGCTGATCCTGATCCTGGGGCTGATCTTGGAGCTTGGGGCTGATCCCAGATCCTGGGCCTGATCCCGGAGCCTGATCCCGATCCTGATCCCGGATCCTGGGGCTGATCCCAGAGCCTGGGAATGATCCTGAACCCTGGGGCTGATCCCGATCCCGATCCTGATCCTGGGGCTGATCCCAGAGCCTGGGGCTGATCTTGGAGCTTGGGACTGATCCTGATCCCGGATCCTGGGGCTGATCCTGGGACTGATCCCGGAGCTTGAGACTGATCCCGATCCCAATCCTGATCCTGGAGCCTGGGGCTGATCCCGGAGCTTGGGACTGATCCTGATCCTGATCCCGGATCCTGGGGTTGATCCCGGGGCTGATCTGGGATTCTGGGGCTGATCCCAGGGGAGATTCCAGATCCTGGGGATGATCCTGGATCCCAGGGCTGATCCTGAATCCTGGGGCTGATCCCAGAGCTGATCCCAGATCCTGGGGCTGATCCTGGATCCCAGAGCTGATCCCAGAGCAGATCCCAGCTCCAGGGCTGATCCCAGAGCAGATTCCAGCTCCAGGGCTGATCCTGAAGCCGATCCCAGCCCCAGGGCTGATCCTGGGGTCGATCCCAGCTCCAGGGCTGATCCCAGGACTGATCCCAAATCCGATCCCGAAGCCGATCCCAGATCCCAGGGTCAATCCCAGATCTGAGCTCCGATCCCAGATCCCAGGGTTGATCCCAGCTCTGATCCCAGATCCCAGGGCTGATCCCAGCCCCAGGGTCGATCCCAGATCCCAGGGCTGTTCCCAGCTCCGATCCCAGATCCCAGGGCTGATCCCAGGGTCGATCCCAGCTCCCAGCTCCGATCCCAGATCCCAGCCCAGCCCCAGGGTCGATCCCAGATCCCAGGGCTGATCCCAGATCCCAGCTCAGATCCCGGATCCCAGGGCTGTTCCCAGGGTCGATCCCAGATCCCAGGGCTGTTCCCAGCTCCGATCCCGGATCCCAGGGTCGATCCCAGATCCCAGGGCTGTTCCCAGGGTCGATCCCAGATCCCAGGGTCGATCCCAGCTCCGATCCCGGATCCCAGGGTCGATCCCAGATCCCAGGGCTGATCCCAGATCCCAGGGTCGATCCCAGCTCCGATCCCAGCTCCCAGCTCAGATCCCAGATCCCAGCTCCGATCCCGGATCCCAGGGCTGATCCCAGGGCTGATCCCAGATCCCAGGGCTGTTCCCAGGGTCGATCCCTGATCCCAGGGCTGATCCCAGGGTCGATCCCAGCTCCGATCCCGGATCCCAGGGCTGATCCCAGATCCCAGGGCTGATCCCAGATCCCAGGGTCGATCCCAGCTCCGATCCCAGATCCCAGGGTCGATCCCAGATCCCAGGGCTGATCCCAGCTCCGATCCCGGATCCCAGGGCTGATCCCAGATCCCAGGGTCGATCCCAGCTCCGATCCCGGATCCCAGGGTCGATCCCAGATCCCAGGGCTGGTCCCAGCTCCGATCCCGGATCCCAGGGCTGATCCCAGATCCCAGGGCTGATCCCAGATCCCAGGGCTGATCCCAGATCCCAGGGTCGATCCCAGCTCCGATCCCGGATCCCAGGGCTGATCCCAGATCCCAGGGCTGATCCCAGATCCCAGGGCTGATCCCGGATCCCAGGGCTGGTCCCAGCAGCTGATCCCGGCCGGGGCAGCTCCGAATTTTGGGGTGGGGGAGGGGGGGTTGGGGGAGGGGAACTTTGCACTTTGTCAGAATTCCCGGAGCTCCCGGTGTGGGGGGAGGGGCTGACGGTCCCATCCCAACCTTCCTCCTCCTCCTCCTCCTCCTCTTCCTCCTCCTCCTCCTCCCCAGCAATTCCACATTAACATATTCCCAAAAAAAACAAAAAAAAAAAATCACGGAATTCCGGAATTCTCCCCCAAAATCCCCTCCCCCGCCGCCTCCCGGGGGTCGTTTTTTGTTGGAATTATTTTTATTTTTATTATTTTTATTAATTTTTTGATTTTTTGGAGAATTTCGGGGTTTTTTTTAGGGCTGGAGGTGGAAAAAAACAAAAAATCCTGGAATTCCTCAATGAATTCCCAATTTTTTTCCCTGAGAACCTCAGGAATTTTCTGTCGAGGATGAGGAGGAGGAGGAAGCTCTGCCCAAGGGGGGGAGGATCTGAATCCCAAGGGGGGGAAAATTCCCAGATCGGGAATTTATTCTGGAAACTTCTCCCCCTTTTCCCCCTTTTTTTTGTGTCCCCCTCCCCCAATCCGGCTCCAGCCGAGGTTGTAAATATTTTTACAGACTTGTATTAATTGTATAAAAAAAAAAAAATTACAAAACGAGAAGAAAAAAACCCAAAAAAACCACGGAAATGGGAAAAATACAAAAAAAAGGAAAAAAATACAAAAAAAAAGGAAAAAAATACCAAAAAAAAGGAAAAAAATACCAAAAAAAGGAAAAAAATACAAAAAAAAAGAGGAAAAAATACAAAAAAAAGGAAAAAAATACAAAAAAAAAGGAAAAAAATACAAAAAAAAAAAGGAAAAAAATACAAAAAAAAAAGGAAAAAAATACAAAAAAAAACAAACGGAGAAAAAAAAAAATTTAAAAAAATTAAGAATTCCTGGCCCAGCAATAATGTGGATTTTTCCAACCCCTCCCCCGGCCCCGGTGCCTTAATGACCCCCCGGCTCGGGGGGGGCCAATTAATCCAATTAACGAGCCGGGGGCGGTTTTTTTTGGGGGGGTCCCCCCGAAGTGCCTCCGCTCCGCGTCCCATTAATGAACTAAAAACAGGCAAAAAAAAATGCGAATAAAGGGAAAAAAAATTATTAAAGAGTGAAGTTTGTGGGATTTTGGGGGTTCTGAGGGGTGGGGGTTGGGGGTTTTGTGGTTCCCCATTCTCACCGGGATCCATCCTGCTGTGGTTGTCCGGGATTTTGTGGATAATGATTAAAAAATTCCCAAAGTTTAATTTATTGGCGTCCGTGGGGGAGCTGCGGGATCCTTCCCTCACAAATTCCGGGAGCTGAGATTCCCTCAGGGGTAAAACCCAGTGGAGGATTCACCCCAAATCTTCGTCTCTTCTTCCGATCCCTCTCCGGGATCCGCGGGGAAAGTTCGGGAACAAAATTCCTTCGGGAACAAAATTCCTTTGGGATCAAAAATTCATTCGGGATCAAAAATTCCTTCGGGATCCGCCGCCATCGCCCCTGAGGGAGGCTCCGGCCAGGGCTGCCCCGCGGCGCCGCCTGAGGCGGGATTTCACCCCGCGTAACGAAGATCCCGGCGGTGGATCCCGCTGACGGATCCTGCTGACGGATCCCTGCGGCGGATCCCCGTGGCGGATCCCGGAGGATCCTCCCGGAGGATCCTCCCGGTTTTTGATCCCGGAGTTTTTCAGGCGGCGCCGCGGCCGCCCCTCCCCTGAGGCGCGGGGTCCTTCCCGCCCCTCCCCTGAGGCGCGGGGTCCTTCCCGCCCTCACCCCAAACCCTCTGCGCTCATTGGCTGCTTCTTCGCGGTTCCCGAGCTCTGATTGGTCGGCGCGAATTTGGCTCCGCCCCCCGGGGGTGGCGAGCGCCCCCTAGCGGAGCCGGACTCCCACAATGCACCGCGCGGGGGGGGGGGCAGCGATTTTGGGGCAAATTTGGGAATTTTGGGGCAAATTTGGGAATTTTGGGGCAGATTTCAAAATCCATGAGGGAAAAGTGGGACAGATTTGGAAGCCCGGTGGAATTTCAGGGCTGATTTTGGTGGGGGGGGGGAAGATTTGAGGTACTTGGGGGGGGTTTTGAGGAAGATTTTGGGGCGGATTTTGGGATTTCCTCGTATCCTTTTCCCATGGAATTCCCGTGGAAATTGGGATTTCCAGCTGCCAGCCACAAAAAATCCCCTCCCAACCCTCAGCAGCCGCATCCCCCACCCCAAACTTGGAGTTTTGGGTGCAGAAATAATAAAAAAAGAGAACAATTTTTGCGCAATGGGTGAAAAATTTCTCATTTCCTGAGGCCCGGCAGCCGCTTCCTTCCTCCTCCCTCAGCCCACCCGCGGCTCTTTATCCCGGTTTTTCCCGGTTTATCCCGGTTTATTCCGGTTTTTCCTGGTTTATCCTGGTTTATCTGGGTTTAATCTCGGTTTATCCCGGGTTTATCTGGGTTTTTCCCGGTTTTTCCCGGTTTATCCGGGTTTATTCTGGTTTATTCCGGGTTTATCTGGGTTTAATCTCGGTTTATCCAGGTTTATCCCGGTTTTTCCTGGTTTATCCAGGTTTATTCTGGTTTATCTGGGTTTATCCCAGTTTACCCGGGTTTATCCCAGTTTTTCCTGGTTTATCCAGGTTTTTCCCGAGTTTATCCCGGTTTATCCGGGTTTATCCCCGGTTTATCCCAGTTTATCCCGGTTTTTCTGGGTTAATCCCAGTTTATCCCGGTTTTTCCTGGTTTATCCAGGTTTTTCCCGGTTTTTCCTGGTTTATCTGGGTTTAATCCCAGTTTATCCCAGATTTTCTGGGTTTATCCCAGTTTATCCCGTTTTTTCCTGGGGAGGAATTCCCGGTTCCGAGTTCTCAGGATGAGGAGGATGAGGATGGAATTTCTGCTCCTCGTGGTCGCGACCTCGTGTTGGAGCCAGAGGATCCACGATGATTCCCGCCAGGATTCCCACCTGGATTCCCGGGATTCCCGCCAGGATTCTCTCCAGGATTCCCGGGATTCCCACCTGGATTCCCACCTGGATTCCCGGGATTCCCGCCTGGATTCCCTCCAGGATTCCCAGGATTCCCTCCAGGATTCCCGCCTGGATTCCCACCTGGATTCCCACCAGGATTCCCTCCAGGATTCCCAGGATTCCCGGGATTCCCACCTGGATTCCCTCCAGGATTCCCGCCTGGATTCCCACCTGGATTCCTGGGATTCCCGCCTGGATTCCCACCTGGATTCCCGGGATTCCCACCTGGATTCCCTCCAGGATTCCCGGGATTCCCACCTGGATTCCCACCAGGATTCCCGGGATTCCCACCAGGATTCCCGCCAGGATTCCCTCCAGGATTCCCAGGATTCCCGGGATTCCCACCTGGATTCCCACCTGGATTCCCGCCAGGATTCCCGGGATTCCCGCCTGGATTCCCGCCTGGATTCCCGCCTGGATTCCCTCCAGGATTCCCTCCAGGATTCCCGCCAGGATTCCCGCCAGGATTCCCGCCTGGATTCCCTCCAGGATTCCCGGGATTCCCGCCAGGATTCCCTCCAGGATTCCCGGGATCCATCCCCGAGGCTGCTCCCGGCTCCGTTGGTTCTCCGGATCCCCTCGGAACCGGATCCCCCCCGGATCCGCTGCCTCGCCCCGCGCCGCTTCTCCGGCAGCACCTTCGAGCTTTTCCAGGGGATCCCGGGGATCCCGGGGATCCAGTGGATCCCGGCTGGGAGCGTCCCGGTGGCTCCGGACCGGCACTGGGCCGAGTTCTCCCTGCCCGGAGGCTCCCGGTGCTTCCGCTGCCGCTACCGGAGCCACAACGGCGGCGCCTGGATGGAGTCGGAGCTGAGCAGCGCCATCGGATCCGGTGGGGGGATCCCAGGGGATCCAGTGGGGGATCCGGGGGGGAATTCCAGAGGGAATCCTGGGGGAAATTCCAGGGGGAATCTGGGGGGGGGGAATCCTGGGGAATCGCGGGGGATCCTGGGGGAATTTGGGGGGGATTCCCGGGGGATCCTGGGGGGAATTCCAGGGGGGATCCTGGGAGAATTTGGGGGGGATCCCAGGGGATCCTGGGGGGGAATCCTGGGGGGATCTGGGGGGGATCTGGGGAGGAATTCCAGGGGGGATCCTGGGGGAATCTGGGGGGAATCTGGGGGGGAATCTGGGGGAGTTTGGGGGGGATCCGGGGGAATCCCAGGGGGAATCCAGGGAGGATCTGGGGGGGAATTTCAGGGGGGATCCTGGGGGAATTTGGGGGGGATTCCCAGGGGATCCTGGGGGGGAATCCGGGGGAATCCTGGGGGGATCCAGGGAGGATCTGGGGGGGAATTCCAGGGGGGATCCTGGGGGAATCCTGGGGGGGAATCTGGGGGAAAATCTGGGGGGGGAATCTGGGGGGATCCCGAGGGAATCTCGGTGGGAGCCTGGGGGGATCCAGGGGGAAATCTGGGGGGAATCCTGGGGGGAGTCCTGGGGAAATCCTGGGGGGGAATCCCAGGGGGATCCAGAGGGAATCCTGGGGGGAAATTCCAGGGGGAATCCCGGGGAGAACCCTGGAGAAATCTGGGGAGGATCCAGAGGGAATCCTGGGGGAATCCCGAGGGAATCCCTGGGGGAATCCGGGTGGGAATTCCAGGGGGATCCGGGGGAATCCTGGGGGGAAATTCCAGGGGGAATCCCAGGGTGAATCCTGGGGAAATCTCGGGAGAATCCGGAGGGATACAGAGGGAATCCCGGGGGGAACCCTGGAGAAATCTGGGGAGGATCCAGAGGGAATCCTGGGGGAATCCCGGGGGAATCCCGGGGGGAATCCTGGAGAAATCTGGGGAGGATCCAGAGGGAATCCTGGGGGAATCCCGGGGGGAATCCTGGAGAAATCTGGGGAGGATCCAGAGGGAATCCTGGGGGAATCCCGGGGGGAATCCTGGAGAAATCTGGGGAGGATCCAGAGGGAATCCTGGGGGAATCCCGGGGGGAATCCTGGAGAAATCTGGGGAGGATCCAGAGGGAATCCTGGGGGAATCCCGGGGGGAATCCTGGGGGGAATCTGGGGAGGATCCAGAGGGAATCCTGGGGGAATCCCGGGGGAATCCCGGGGGGAATTTGGGGAGGATCCAGAGGGAATCCTGGGGGGAATCCCGGGGGAATCCCTGGGGGAATCCGGGTGGAAATTCCAGGGGGATCCTGGGGGAATCCCGGGGCTCATCCCGGGAACCAAACCCGGCGTTTTTCTCCCCAGATTCTGCCGAGTGCCCGCCCGGAGCCGCCCCCGGAGCCGCCGCCCCCACCGGGAGCCCCGGGAGCGGCACCGGGAGCCCCGGGAGCGGCACCGGGAGCGGCCCGGGGATGATCCCGAGCCCTCTCCCCCTTCCCGATCCTTCCTGGATCCTCCCGGTCTCGCTCGGTGCCGCCGTCCTGGGGCTGCTGCTGCTGCTGGGGGCGGCGGCCGCCGCCTGGAGAGGTGGGAGGGGACCGGGAATTACCGGGAATTACCGGGAATTCAGGGGGGTCTGGAACTGGGAATTACCGGGAATTACCGGGAATTCAGGGGGGGTTGGAACTGGGAATTACCGGGAATTACCGGGAATTCCGGGGGGTTTGGAACTGGGAGTTACTGGGAATTACCGGGAATTCAGGGGGGCGCGGGACCAGGAATTACCTGGAATTCCGGGAATTCAGGGAGGTTTGGAATTGGGAATTACCGGGAATTACCGGGAATTCAGGGAGGTTTGGAACTGGGAATTACCGGGAATTCCGGGGGCTTTGGAACTGGGAATTCCCGGGAATTCCGGGGGCTTTGGAACTGGGAATTCCCGGGAATTCCGGGGGCTTTGGAACTGGGAATTACCGGGAATTCAGGGGGGTTTGGAACTGGGAATTACCGGGAATTACCGGGAATTCAGGGGGTTTGGAACTGGGGATTACCGGGAATTCCGGGGGGTTTGGAACTGGGGATTACCGGGAATTCCGGGGGCTTTGGAACTGGGAATTACCGGGAATTACCGGGAATTCAGGGGGTTTGGAACTGGGAATTACCGGGAATTCCGGGGGCTTTGGAACTGGGAATTACCGGGAATTACCGGGAATTCAGGGGGGTTTGGAACTGGGAATTACCGGGAATTCCGGGGGCTTTGGAACTGGGAATTACCGGGAATTACCGGGAATTCAGGGGGGTTTGGAACTGGGAATTACCGGGAATTCAGGGGGGTTTGGAACTGGGAATTACCGGGAATTCAGGGGGGTTTGGAACTGGGAATTCCGGAGAATTCGGAACCGGGAATTCCCGGGGGGTTTGAAATTGGGAATTCCCGGGAATTCCGGGGGCTTTGGAACTGGGAATTACCGGGAATTCAGGGGGGCGCGGGACCAGGAATTACCGGGAATTCAGGGAGGTTTGGAACTCGGGATTACCGGGAATTACCGGGAATTACCGGGAATTACCGGGAATTCAGGGGGGCTTGGAACCGGGAATTCCCGGGAATTCCGGGGAGTTTGGAACTGGGAATTACCGGGGATTCCGGGGATTCGGAACCGAGGATTCCGGGGGGCGCGGGACCGGGAATTACCGGGAATTCCGGGGGGTTTGGAATTGGGAATTCCGGAGGATTCGGAACCGGGAATTCTCGGGGGGTTTGAAATTGGGAATTCCCGGGAATTCCGGGGGGTTTGGAACTGGGAATTACCGGGAATTCCGGGGAACTCGGAACCGGGAATTCCCGGGATTCGGAACCGGGAATTCCCGGGGAGCTTGGAACCGGGAATTCCAGGGATTGGGAACCGGGAATTCCGGGGGTCTCGGCGCCCAGGGACCCCCGTCCCGCCCCGGTACCACCGGTGTGTTCCTCACAGGCCTCCGGTGGCGGCGTGGACAGAACCAGCCGGTGCCGGTCCCGGTAAAACCGGACCCCCAAATCCCACCCCAGACACCCCAAATCCACCCCCAGACCCCCCAAATTCCACTCCCAGACCCCCAAATCCACCCCCTGACCCCCCAAATCCACCCCCAGACCCCCAAATCCACCCCCAGACCCCCCAAAATCCCACCCCAGACCCCAAAATCCCACCCCAGACCCCCCAAATTCCACAGCCGCTCCCCTCCTGTCTCAGCAGAGCCTCCCCATGACCCCGGCTCCGGTTTGCTGAGGGCTCCCGGTGGTCCCGAGGGTCCCGGTGGTCCCGGGGATCCTGGGGCTCCCGGTGGTCCCGGTGGTCCCAGTGGTCCCGGGGGTCCCAGGGCTCCCGGTGGTCCCGGGGATCCCAGGGCTCCCGGTGGTCCCGGTGGTCCCAGGGGTCCCGGGGCTCCCGGGGGTCCCGGTTGTGCCCCCGCTCCTTCCCGGGAGGACGTGGAGCTCGTCCCGGTGTCCCCACGGGCCCCGCCCCGGTTACCGGGAGCTCTCCGGGAGGATCCCGCCCCTCCCACCGGGATCCCCGCTGCCAATAAAGGTTTTTGTCTCCAGCGCCGCCGCATTCCCGGGATCCCGGGGCTGGTGTCCCGTTCCCATTCCCGGTGTCCTGATCCCGGTGTCCCAGTGTCCCGTTCCCATTCCCGGTGACCCGTTCCCAGTTTCCCATTCCCAGTTTCCCATTCCCAGTTTCCCATTCATTCCCAGTTTACCATTCCCAGTGTCCCGTTCCCGGTTTCCCATTCATTCCCAGTTTCCCATTCATTCCCAGTTTCCCATTCATTCCCAGTTTCCCATTCCCAGTTTCCCATTCCCATTCCCGGTGTCCCGTTCCCATTCCCACTTTCCCATTCATTCCCAGTTTCCCATTCCTGGTGTCCCGTTCCCATTCCCGATGTCCTGTTCCCATTCCCAGTTTCCCATTCCCAGTTTCCCATTCCCAGTTTCCCATTCCCAGTTTCCCATTCATTCCCAGTGTCCTGTTCCCGGTTTCCCATTCATTCCCAGTTTCCCATTCCTGGTGTCCCGTTCTCATTCCCGATGTCCCGTTCCCATTCCCATTTTCCCATTCCCAGTTTCCCATTCATTCCCACTTTCCCATTCCCAGTTTCCCATTCCCACTTTCCCATTCCCAGTTTCCCATTCATTCCCAGTTTCCCATTCCCAGTTTCCCATTCATTCCCAGTGTCCCGTTCCCAGTTTCCCATTCATTCCCAGTTTCCCATTCCCAGTTTCCCATTCATTCCCAGTTTCCCATTCCCACTTTCCCATTCCCAGTTTCCCATTCCCATTTTCCCATTCCCACTTTCCCATTCATTCCCAGTTTCCCATTCATTCCCAGTTTCCCATTCATTCCCACTTTCCCATTCCCGGTGTCGTGTTCCCATTCCCAGTTTCCCATTCCCAGTTTCCCATTCCCAGTTTCCCATTCCCAGTTTCCCAGTGTCCCGTTCCCATTCCCAGTTTCCCATTCCCACTTTCCCATTCATTCCCATTTTCCCATTCCCAGTTTCCCATTCATTCCCAGTTTCCCATTCCCAGTTTCCCATTCCCAGTTTCCCATTCCCATTTTCCCATTCATTCCCAGTTTCCCATTCCCAGTTTCCCATTCCCAGTTTCCCATTCATTCCCAGTTTCCCATTCCCAGTTTCCCATCCATTCCCAGTTTCCCATTCATTCCCAGTTTCCCATTCATTCCCAGTTTCCCATTCCCAGTTTCCCATTCATTCCCAGTTTCCTATTCCCAGTTTCCCATTCCCAGTTTCCCATTCATTCCCAGTTTCCCATTCCCATTTTCCCATTCATTCCCACTTTCCCATTCCCAGTTTCCCATTCATTCCCAGTTTCCCATTCCCAGTTTCCCATTCCCAGTTTCCCAGTGTCCCGTTCCCATTCCCAGTTTCCCATTCCCATTTTCCCATTCATTCCCAGTTTCCCATTCCCATTTTCCCATTCCCATTTTCCCATTCATTCCCACTTTCCCATTCCCAGTTTCCCATTCATTCCCAGTTTCCCATTCCCAGTTTCCCATTCCCACTTTCCCCTCTCTCCCGCCAGGGGGCGCACTCCTCCCGCCGCTTTTTGTGGGCGTGGCCTGAGCTTTGATGGGCGTGGCTTGCTCAGAGTGGGCGTGGCCTGGGTCAAAATGGGCGTGTCCATGGGTCAGAATGGGCGTGGCCTGGTTGAGAATGGGCGTGGCCTGGGTAAGAATGGGCGTTGCCTGGTTGAGAATGGGCGTGGTTTAGGGTGGAGTGGGCGTGGCCTGGTTGAGAATGGGCGTGTCCTGGCTCAGAGTGGGCGTGGCCTGTGCTGGACTGGGCGTGTCCCGGGGTCAGAGTGGGCGTGGCCCGGGTCGGGGGGCGGGCCCCGGTGTGGGCGGGGCGCGGCGCGGTCCAAGATGGCCGCGGTGTCGGTGTTCCCCGGCGTGCGGCTCCTCACGGTCGGGGACGCGAACGGGGAGATCCAGCGGCACCAGGAGCAGCAGCCGCTCCGCCTCGAGGTCCGCACCGGCCCCGACAGCGCCGCCATCGCCCTCTACGGCCGTGAGTGCGCCCGGGGCGGCCGAGAGGGGCGGGGGGCCCGGCGGGGGAGGGGGGTGTGGGGAGCTGAGGGGTCTGAGGGGATGGGGGAGGGGCCCTGAGGGGGAAGGAGGCTCTGAGGGGTCGCTGAGGATGAGGAGGGGTCGGAAAGGGACCCTGAGGGGGAAGGAGGCCCTGAGGGGTCGCTGAGGATGAGGAGAGGTCGGGAAGGGATCCTGAGGGGTCCGTGAGGAGCTGAGGGGTCGGTGAGGATGAGGAGGGGTCGGGAAGGGATCCTGAGGGGTCCGTGAGGAGCTGAGGGGGCCCTGAGGATGAGGAGGGGTCGGGAAGGGATCCTGAGGGGTCAGTGAGGAGCTGAGGGGGCCCTGAGGGGTCGCTGAGGATGAGGAGGGGTCGGGAAGGGACCCTGAGGGGGAAGGAGGCCCTGAGGGGTCGGTGAGGATGAGGAGAGGTCGGGAAGGGATCCTGAGGGGTCCGTGAGGAGCTGAGGGGGCTCTGAGGATGAGGAGGGGTCGGGAAGGGATCCTGAGGGGTCCGTGAGGAGCTGAGGGGGCCCTGAGGGGTCGCTGAGGATGAGGAGGGGTCGGGAAGGGATCCTGAGGAGCCCTGAGGGGGAAGGAGGCCCTGAGGGGTCGGTGAGGATGAGGAGAGGTCGGGAAGGGATCCTGAGGGGTCAGTGAGGAGCTGAGGGGGCCCTGAGGATGAGGAGGGGTCGGGAAGGGACCCTGAGGACTCCATGAGTTCCTTGGGGGTTCCTGAGGGGTCGGTGAGGATGAGGAGGGGTCGGGAAGGGACCCTGAGGGGCCCTGAGTGGGAAGGAGGCTCTGAGGGGTCGCTGAGGATGAGGAGGGATCGGGAAGGGACCCTGAGGGGGAAGGAGGCCCTGAGGGGTCGCTGAGGATGAGGAGGGGTCGGGAAGGGACCCTGAGGGGTCTGTGGGGAGCTGAGGGGGCCCTGAGGATGAGGAGGGGTCGGGAAGGGATCCTGAGGGGTCCGTGAGGAGCTGAGGGGGCTCTGAGGATGAGGAGGGGTCGGGAAGGGATCCTGAGGGGGAAGGAGGCCCTGAGGGGTCGCTGAGGATGAGGAGAGGTCGGGAAGGGACCCTGAGGGGGAAGGAGGCCCTGAGGGGTCGGTGAGGATGAGGAGGGGTCGGGAAGGGATCCTGAGGGGTCCGTGAGGAGCTGAGGGGGCCCTGAGGGGTCGCTGAGGATGAGGAGGGGTCGGGAAGGGATCCTGAGGAGCCCTGAGGGGGAAGGAGGCCCTGAGGGGTCGGTGAGGATGAGGAGAGGTCGGGAAGGGATCCTGAGGGGTCCGTGAGGAGCTGAGGGGGCCCTGAGGGGTCGCTGAGGATGAGGAGGGGTCGGGAAGGGATCCTGAGGGGTCCGTGAGGAGCTGAGGGGGCTCTGAGGATGAGGAGGGGTCGGGAAGGGACCCTGAGGACTCCGTGAGTTCCTTGGGGGGCCCTGAGGGGTCGGTGAGGATGAGGAGGGGTCGGGAAGGGACCCTGAGGGGGAAGGAGGCCCTGAGGGGTCGGTGAGGATGAGGAGGGGTCGGGAAGGCATCCTGAGGGGTCCGTGAGGAGCTGAGGGGGCCCTGAGGGGTCGGTGAGGATGAGGAGGGGTCGGGAAGGGATCCTGAGGGGGAAGGAGGCCCTGAGGGGTCGGTGAGGATGAGGAGAGGTCGGGAAGGGATCCTGAGGGGTCCGTGAGGAGCTGAGGGGGCCCTGAGGGGTCGCTGAGGATGAGGAGGGGTCGGGAAGGGATCCTGAGGAGCCCTGAGGGGGAAGGAGGCCCTGAGGGGTCGGTGAGGATGAGGAGAGGTCGGGAAGGGATCCTGAGGGGTCCGTGAGGAGCTGAGGGGGCTCTGAGGATGAGGAGGGGTCGGGAAGGGACCCTGAGGACTCCGTGAGTTCCTTGGGGGGCCCTGAGGGGTCGGTGAGGATGAGGAGGGGTCGGGAAGGGACCCTGAGGGGTCAGTGAGGAGCTGAGGGGTCGGTGAGGATGAGGAAGGGTCAGGACAGGACCCTGAGGACTCCATGAGTTCCTTGGGGGGGCCCTGAGGGGTCTGTGAGGATGAGGAGGGGTCGGTGAGGATGAGGAGGGGTCTGTGAGGATGAGGAGGGGTCGGTGAGGATGAGGAGGGATCAGTGAGGATGAGGAGGGGTCAGGACAGGACCCTGAGGGGTCAGTGAGGATGAGGAGGGGTCTGTGAGGATGGGAAGGGGTCTGTGAGGATGAGGAAGGGTCAGGACAGGACCCTGAGGGGTCGGTGAGGATGAGGAGGGGTCGGTGAGGATGAGGAGGGGTCGGTGAGGATGAGGAAGGGTCAGGACAGGACCCTGAGGACTCCACGAGCTCCTTGGGGGGCCCTGAGGGCTCTCAGGAGCTCGGGGTGAGTTTTGGGGGGGCTCTGCTGAGGGGGGGACGGTTCAGAATTTGGGTCTGGGGTCTCTGGAGGTGTTTTTGGGTCTGGGGTCTCTGGAGGTGTTTTTGGGTCTGGGGTCTCTGGAGTTGTTTTGGGGAGGGGTCTCTGGAGGTGTTTTTGGGTCTGGGGTCTCTGGAGGTGTTTTGGGTCTGGGGTCTCTGGAGGTGTTTTTGGGTCTGGGGTCTCTGGAGGTGTTTTGGGGAGGGGTCTCTGGAGGTGTTTTTGGGTCTGGGGTCTCTGGATGTGTTTTGGGTCTGGGGTCTCTGGAGGTGTTTTGGGGAGGGGTCTCTGGAGGGTTTTTGGGTCTGGGGTCTCTGGAGTTGTTTTGGGGAGGGGTCTCTGGAGGGTTTTTGGGTCTGGGGTCTCTGGAGGTGTTTTTGGGGAGGGGTCTCTGGAGGGGTTTTTGGGGGGGGTCTCTGGAGGTGTTTTGGGGAGGGGTCTCTGGAGGGTTTTTGGGTCTGGGGTCTCGATGTGTTTTGGGTCTGGGGTCTCTGGAGGTGTTTTTGGGTCTGGGGTCTCTGGATGTGTTTTGGGTCTGGGGTCTCTGGAGGGTTTTGGGGGGGTCTCTGGCGGTGTTTTGGGGAGGGGTCTCTGGAGGGTTTTTGGGTCTGGGGTCTCTGGAGGGTTTTTGGGTCTGGGGTCTCTGGAGGGTTTTTGGGGGGGTCTCTGGATGTGTTTTGGGTCTGGGGTCTCTGGAGTTGTTTTGGGTCTGGGGTCTCTGGCGGGTTTTTGGGTCTGGGGTCTCTGGAGGGGTTTTTGGGGGGGTCTCTGGAGTTGTTTTGGGTCTGGGGTCTCTGGAGTTGTTTTGGGTCTGGGGTCTCTGGAGTTGTTTTGGGTCTGGGGTCTCTGGCGGGTTTTTGGGTCTGGGGTCTCTGGAGGGGTTTTTGGGGAGGGGTCTCTGGATGTGTTTTGGGTCTGGGGTCTCTGGAGGTGTTTTGGGGAGGGGTCTCTGGAGTTGTTTTGGGGAGGGGTCTCTGGAGGTGTTTTTGGGGGGGGGTCTCTGGAGTTGTTTTGGGTCTGGGGTCTCTGGAGTTGTTTTGGGGGGGTCTCTGGAGGGTTTTGGGTCTGGGGTCTCTGGAGGGGTTTTTGGGGAGGGGTCTCTGGAGTTGTTTTGGGGAGGGGTCTCCATCTCCCGGCCTTTCCCGGAACCTGCAGAAAGTTCATCCCCCTCCCCCTCCTCTTCCTCCTCACTTTTACCCGAAACGGCCCCAATTCCGTGACCTCCCCGGGAGGGGGTGGGGAGGGGGCTCCCGGTGGTCCCCCCGAATTTTGGGGAGGGGTCGCGGCGTCTCTTCCTCTTCCTCTTTGTCTCCGCTCCGCATTCCGCGGGTTTTTTGTGATTTTTTTTTGTTGTTTTATCCCGTTCTTTGAGGAAATTTTCCCTTTTTCCCCGGATTCTTTGTGCTCGGGATCCTCCCGTGTTTTGAGGGGAGGGGGGCGCGACCCCCACCCTGCGACCCCCACCCCGCGACCCCCACCACCCCGCGACCCCCACCCCGCGACCCCCTCCCCCTCTCCTGGCTGGAGGGAGGGGAAACTGAGGCACGGCTTCATCCCGGGAATTGCCGGAGCTTCCCCGTGGAGGCTCCGGAAGCTTTTCCAGAGGAGCCTTTGTGTGCCCGGGGGGGTTTGGGGGGGCTCTGGGGGGTCTTTGGGGGTCTCCGGGGGTCTCTGGGGGTCTCTGGGGGTTTCGGGGGGGTTCTGGGGGTCTCAGGGGGGTTATGGGGGGTTTTGGGGGCTTCCCGGGGGTCTCCGGGGGGTTCTGGGGGGTCTCGGGGGGGTTCCGGGGGTCTCTGGGGGTTTCGGGGGGGTTCTGGGGTGTTCCGGGGGGGTTCTGGGGGTCTCTGGGGGGTTCCGGGGGGTTTCGAGGGGCTCTGGGGGTCTCCCGGGGGTCTCTGGGGGTCTCTGGGGGTCTCAGGGGGGTTCTGGGGGTCTCAGGGGGGTCTCTGGGGGGTTCCGGGGTCTCTGGGGGTCTCAGGGGGGTTATGGGGGGTTCTGGGGGGTTCTTGGGGTCTCCGGGGGTCTCTGGGGGTCTCAGGGGGATTATGGGGGGTTTTGGGGGCTTCCCGGGGGTCTCAGGGGGGTTCTGGGGGGGTCTCTGGGGGTTCCCGGGGGTCTCCGGCGGGTTCTGGGGGTCTCCGGGGGGTTCCGGAGGTCTCCGGGGGGTTTTGGGGGGCTCCGGGGTGTTCTGGGGTGTTCCGGGGGTCTCTGGGGGTCTTTGGGGGATTCTGGGGGGTCTCTGGGGGGTTCCGGGGGTCTCCGGGAGGTTCCGGGGGTCTCCGGGGGGTTCCAGGGGGCTCCGGGGGATTCTGTGGGGTCTCGCGGGGTCTCCGAGGATCTCCGGGGGTCTCCGGGGGTCTCTGGGGTGTTCTGGGGGGCTCCGGGGGGTTTCGGGGGTTCCTGGGGGTCTCCGGGGGTCTCAGGGGGGTTCTGGGGGTCTCCGGGGGTCTCTGGGGGTCCCGGGGTGTTCCGGGGGTCTCCGGGGGGTTCCAGGGGGCTCCGGGGGATTCTGGGGGATCTCGGGGGGTCTCCGAGGGGTTCCGGGAGTCTCCGGGGGTCTCTGGGGTGTTCCGGGGGTCTCTGGGGGTCTCCGGGGGTCTCTGGGGGTCTCCGGGGGTCTCCGGGCCGCCTCAGCCGCCGATTCCAGCGGCCACAAAGAGCCCGGGAGGCTCCGGGAGCCGCCGCAGCTCCGGGATTTTCTGGGAAGGGGCGGGAACCGGGAATTGTTTGAATCGTCCTGAGAGCGGCCGCTGCCCCGGGGCTGGTTCCCGGTGCCCCGGGGCTGGTTCCCGCTGCCCCGGGGCTGGTTCCCGGTGCCCCAGGGCTGGTTCCCGGTTCCCGGGATGATTCCCGGTGCCCCGGGGCAGCATTCCCGGTTCCTGGGATGATTCCCCGTGCTTGGGGCAGCGTTCCCTGTTCCTGGGATGATTCCTGGGATGATTCCCGGTTCCCAGGCTGGTTCCCGGGCCGGTTCCTGGGATGATTCCCAGGCTGGTTCCCAGTGCCCGGGGCTGGTTCCCGGTTCCCAGGATGATTCCCGGTTCCTGGGATAATTCCCGGTGCCCCGGAGCAGCATTCCCGGTGCCCGGGTTGATTCCCGGGCTGGTTCCTGGTTCCCGGGCCGGTTTCTGGGATGATTCCGGGGCTGGTTCCCGGTTCCTGGGATGATTCCCGGTGCCCCGGGGCACCATTCCCAGTTCCTGGGGTGATTCCCGGGATGGTTCCCGGTTCCCGGGGCTGGTTCCCGGTTCCCAGGCTGGTTCCTGGTGCCCCGGGGCACCATTCCCAGTTCCTGGGGTGATTCCTGGGATGATTCCCGGTGCCCCGGGGCTGGTTCCCGGTTCCTGGGATGATTCCCGGTGCCTGGGGCAGCGTTCCCGGGATGATTCCCGAGATGATTCCCGATTCCTGGGATGATTCCGGGGCTTGTTCCCGGTTCCTGGGATGATTCCCGGGATGATTCCTGGTGCCCAGGCTGGTTCCCGGTGTCCCAGGGCAGCGTTCCCGGTTCCTGGGATAATTCCCAGCATAATTCCCACTTTCTGGGATGATTCCTGGTTCCTGTGATGATTCCCGGGATCATTCCCGATTCCCAGGATGATTCCGGGGCCGGTTCCCGGGATGATTTCTGGGATCAGTCCTGATTCCTGGGATGATTCCTGGGATGATTTCTGGGATCAGTCCTGATTCCTGGGATGATTCCTGGGATGATTCCCGCTTTCTGGGATGATTCTTGGTTCCTGGGATGATTCCTGGGATGATTCCCGGGATAATTCCCGGTTTCTGGATGATTCCTGGTTCCTGTGATGATTCCAGGGATCGTTCCCGGGATGATTCCCGGGATAATTCCCGGTTCCTGGGATAATTCCCGGTTCCTGGATGATTCCTGGTTCCTGTGATGATTCCCAGGATCATTCCTGGGATAATTCCCGGTTCCTGGGCTGATTCCTGGGATAATTCCCGGTTCCCGGGATAATTCCCAGTTTCTGGGCTGATTCCTGGTTCCTGGGCTGATTCCCGGGATAATTCCCGGTTCCTGGGCTGATTCCCGGGATAATTCCCGGTTCCTGGGCTGATTCCCAGGATAATTCCCGGTTTCTGGGATGATTCCCAGGATAATTCCCGGTTCCTGGGCTGATTCCCGGGATAATTCCCGGTTCCCGGGATAATTCCCGGGATAATTCCCGGTTCCCGGGGCATCTCCCAGCTCCTGTGCGATCCCATCTCAGCCCCTCCATCCCCTCCCCTCATATCCAGACCCAAAATCCCAATTTCCACCTGGAATTCCGCCTGCTCCCCCTCCCCCCGCGCCGTAATTAGCGTTAATCAGGTTAATTGGGATTTATTCCTCTCCCTCGGGAATGTTCCGAACCGGGATCGGGGGCTCGGCCTCGTGCTCACCTCACTTTTCCCTCCCCATTCCCGGTTTTTCCTCCCCATTCCCGGTTTTTCCCTCCCCATTCCCAGTTTTTCTCCCCATTCCCGGTTTTTCCTCCCCATTCCCATTTTCCCCTCCCCATTCCCGTTTTTCCCCTCCCCATTCCTGGTTTTTCCTCCCCATTCCCGGTTTTTCCTCCCCATTCCCGGTTTTTCCTCCCCATTCCCATTTTTCCTTCCCCATTCCCATTTTTCCTTCCCCATTCCCGCTTTTTCCCTCCTCGTTCTCATTTTCCCCTCCTCATTCCCACTTTCCCCCTTCCCAAATCCCATTTTTTCCCTCCCCATTCCCAGTTTTTCCCTCCTCATTCCCTGTTTCCCCTCCCTTTCCCAGTTTTCCCTCCCCATTCCCACTTTTCCCTCATTCCCAGTTTTCCCCTCCCCATTCCCATTTCCCCCTCCTCATTCCCGGTTTTTCCCTCCTCATTCCCGGTTTTTCCCTCCCCATTCCCATTTTTCCTTCCCCATTCCCGCTTTTTCCCTCTCCATTTCCATTTCCCCATCCCCATTCCCGGTTTTTCCTTCCCCATTCCCGGTTTTTCTCTCCCAAATCCCATTTCCCCTCCCCATTCCCACTTTTTCCCTCCCCATTCCCATTTCCCCCTCCCCATTCCCAGTTTTTCTCTGTTCATTCCCAGATTTTCCCTCCTCATTCCCACTTTTCCCTCCTCATTCCCACTTTTCCCCCTCCCAAATCCCATTTTTCCCTCCCAAATCCCGTTTTTCCCTCCTCATTCCCGGTTTTCCCTCCTCATTCCCGGTTTTCCCCTCCCCATTCCCGGTTTTCCCCTCCCCATTCCCGGTTTTCCCCTCCCCATTCCCACTTTTCCCTCCTCATTCCCGGTTTTTCCCTCCTCATTCCCGGTTTTTCTCTCCTCATTCCCAGTTTTTTCTCTCCCCATTCCCACTTTTCCCTCCCCATTCCCACTTTTCCTCTCCCCAAATCCCATTTTTCCCTCCCAAATCCCATTTTCCTCTCCCCATTCCCGGTTTTTCCCTCCCCATTCCCACTTTTCCCCCTCCCAAATCCCACTTTTCCCTCCTCATTCCCGGTTTTTTCCCCCCAGACGAGGATGTCTGCGTCTTCAAGTGCTCCGTGTCCCTCCTCATTCCCACTTTTCCCCCTCCCCATTCCCATTTTCCCTCCTCATTCCCGGTTTTCCCCTCCCCATTCCCGGTTTTTCCCTCCCCATTCCCATTTCCCCCTCCCCATTCCCAGTTTTTCTCTGTTCATTCCCACTTTTTCCCTCCCCATTCCCATGTTTTTCCCTCCCCATTCTCAGTTTTTCTCTCCCCATTCCTGGTTTTTCTCTCCTCATTCCCGTTTTTTCCCTCCCCATTCTCATTTTCCCCTCCCAATTCCCATTTTTCCCTCCTCATTCCCAGTTTTTCTCTCCCCATTCCCGCTTTTTCCCCTCCCAAATCCCATTTCCCCCTCCCAAATCCCATTTTTCCCTCTCCATTCCCACTTTTCCCTCTCCATTCCCGCTTTTCCCTCCTCATTCCTGGTTTTCCCCTCCTCATTCCCGCTTTTTCTCTCCCCATTCCCAGTTTTTCCCTCCTCATTCCCACTTTTCCCCCTCCCAAGTCCCATTTTCCCCTCCCCATTCCCATTTTTCCCTCCCCAAATCCCATTTTTCCCTCCCAAATCCCATTTTTCCCTCCCCATTCCCACTTTCCCCTCCTCATTCCCGGTTTTCCCCTCTCCATTCCCACTTTTCCCCCTCCCAAATCCCATTTTTCCCTCCCCATTCCCACTTTCCCTGGTTTTCCCCTCCCCATTCCCGGTTTTTCTCTCCCCATTCCCACTTTTCCCTCCTCATTCCCATTTTTCCCCCCAGACGAGGATGTCTGCATCTTCAAGTGCTCCGTGTCCCTCCTCATTCCCACTTTTCCCTCCTCATTCCCGGTTTTTCCCTCCTCATTCCTGGTTTTTCTGTCTTCATTCTCAGTTTTCCCCTCCTCATTCCCGGTTTTTCCCTCCTCATTCCCAGTTTTTTCCCTCCCCATTCCCACTTTCCCTGGTTTTTCCCTCCCCATTCCCACTTTTCCCCCTCCCAAATCCCATTTTTCCGTCCTCATTCCCACTTTTCCCTCCCCATTCCCACTTTTCCTCTCCCCAAATCCCATTTTTCTCTCCCCAAATCCCATTTTCCCTCCCCATTCCTGGTTTTCCCCTCCTCATTCCCAGTTTTTTCTCTCCCCATTCCCACTTTTCCTCTCCCCAAATCCCATTTTTCCCTCCCAAATCCCATTTTTCCCTCCCCATTCCCAGTTTTTCCCTCCCCAAATCCCATTTTTCCCTCCCAAATCCCATTTTCCCCTCCCAAATCCCACTTTTCCCTCCCCATTCCCGGTTTTCCCCTTCCCATTCCCGGTTTTTCCCTCCCCATTCCCATTTTTCCCTCCCCATTCCCACTTTTCCTTCTCCATTCCCATTTTCCCCTCCTCATTCCCAGTTTTCCCTCCCAAATCCCATTTTCCCCTCCCCATTCTCATTTTCCCCTCCTCATTCCTGCTTTTTCCCTCCCCATTCCCAGTTTTTCTCTGTTCATTCCCGCTTTTTCCCTCCCCATTCCCATTTCCCTCCCCATTCCCATTTTTCCCTCCTCATTCCCGGTTTTTCTGTCTTTATTCTCAGTTTTCCCTTCCTCATTCCCGGTTTTTCCCTCCTCATTCCTGGTTTTTCTCTCCTCATTCCCAGTTTTTTCTCTCCCCATTCCCACTTTTCCCTCCTCATTCCCACTTTTCCCCCTCCCAAATCCCATTTTTCCCTCCCAAATCCCATTTTTCCCTCCCCAAATCCCATTTTTCTCTCCTCATTCCCATTTTTCTCCCCAGACGAGGATGTCTGCGTGTTCAAGTGCTCCCTGTCCCTCCCCATTCCCATTTTCCCTCCCCATTCCCGGTTTTCCCCTCCCCATTCCCGGTTTTTCCCTCCCCATTCCCATTTTTCCCTCCCCATTCCCACTTTTCCTTCTCCATTCCCATTTTCCCCTCCTCATTCCCGCTTTTTCTCTCCCCATTCCCATTTCCCCCTCCCCATTCCCAGTTTTCCCTCCCAAATCCCATTTTCCCCTCCCCATTCTCATTTTCCCCTCCTCATTCCTGCTTTTTCCCTCCCCATTCCCAGTTTTTCTCTGTTCATTCCCGCTTTTTCCCTCCCCATTCCCATTTCCCTCCCCATTCCCATTTTTCCCTCCTCATTCCCGGTTTTTCTGTCTTTATTCTCAGTTTTCCCTTCCTCATTCCCGGTTTTTCCCTCCCCATTCCCGGTTTTTCCCTCCCCAAATCCCATTTCCCCTCCCCATTCCCGCTTTTTCCCTCCCCATTCCCGGTTTTTCCCCCCCCATTCCCAGTTTTTCCCGTCCTCATTCCCATTTTTCCCCCCAGACGAGGATGTCTGTGTGTTCAAGTGCTCCGTGTCCCTCTCCATTCCCACTTTCCCCTCCTCATTCCCGGTTTTTCCCTCCACATTCCTGGTTTTTCTGTCTTTATTCTCAGTTTTTCCCTCCTCATTCCCAGTTTTCCCCTCCCCATTCCCATTTTCCCCTCCTCATTCCCACTTTTTCCCTCCCAAATCCCATTTCCCCCTCCCCATTCCCAATTTTCCCTCCTCATTCCCGGTTTTTCCTTCCCCATTCTTGGTTTTTCTCTCCCAAATCCCATTTCCCCCTCCCCAAATCCCATTTTCCCTCCTCATTCCCGGTTTTTCTGTCTTTATTCTCGGTTTTCCCCTCCCCATTCCCATTTTTCCCTCCTCATTCCCACTTTTCCCTCCCCATTCCCAGTTTTTCCCCTCCCCATTCCCACTTTTCCTCTCCCCAAATCCCATTTCCCCTCCTCATTCCCACTTTCCCCTCCCCATTCCCGGTTTTCCCCTCCTCATTCCCGGTTTTTTCCCCCCAGACGAGGATGTCTGCGTCTTCAAGTGCTCCGTGTCCCGCGACACCGAGTGCAGCCGCGTTGGGAAGCAATCCTTCATCATCACCCTGGGCTGCAACAGCGTCCTGCTGCAATTCGGGACCCCCAACGGTCAGACCCCCTCCCCAATTCCCAAATCCCAAATCCCACCTGGATTATCCCAAAATTCCTCCTCATCCAGGATTTTTTTGGGGCTGTTTTTCCCAGATTTCTGCTCTTTTTACAACATCCTGAAGAATTGCCGGGGTCACAACACGGAGCGCTCGGTGTTCAGCGAGCGCACGGAGGAATCTTCGGCCGTGCAGTATTTCCAGGTGGGAATTCTTTCTTTTCATGGAATTCTTATTTCCAGGTGGGAATTCTTTCTTTTCATGGAATATTTCCAGGTGGGAATTCTTTCATGGAATTCTTATTTCCAGGTGGGAATTCTTTCATGGAATTCTTATTTCCAGGTGGGAATTCTTTCATGGAATTCTTATTTCCAGGTGGGAATTCTTTCATGGAATATTTCCAGGTGGGAATTCTTTCATGGAATATTTCCAGGTGGGAATTCTTTCATGGAATATTTCCAGGTGGGAATTCTTTCATGGAATGTTTCCAGGTGGGAATTCTTTCATGGAATGTTTTCATGGAATATTTCCAGGTGGGAATTTTTTCATGGAATTCTTATTTCCAGGTGGGAATTCTTTCATGGAATTTTTTCATGGAATATTTCCAGGTGGGAATTCTTTCATGGAATTTTTGTTTCCAGGTGGGAATTCTTTCATGGAATTCTTATTTCCAGGTGGGAATTCTTTCATGGAATATTTTCATGGAATTTTTTCATGGAATATTTCCAGGTGGGAATTCTTTCATGGAATATTTCCAGGTGGGAATTCTTTGTTTTCATGGAATATTTCCAGGTGGGAATTCTTTGTTTTCATGGAATATTTCCAGGTGGGAATTCTTTCATGGAATATTTCCAGGTGGGAATTCTTTCATGGAATTCTTATTTCCAGGTGGGAATTCTTTCATGGAATTCTTATTTCCAGGTGGGAATTCTTTCATGGAATGTTTTCCAGGTGGGAATTCTTTCATGGAATATTTCCAGGTGGGAATTCGTTCATGGAATTCTTTCATGGAATATTTCCAGGTGGGAATTTTTTCATGGAATATTTCCAGGTGGAAATTCTTTCATGGAATTTTTTCATGGAATGTTTCCAGGTGGGAATTCTTTGTTTTCATGGAATGTTTCCAGGTGGGAATTCTTTCATGGAATTCTTTCATGGAATATTTCCAGGTGGGAATTCTTTCATGGAATATTTCCAGGTGGGAATTCTTTCATGGAATTTTTTCATGGAATATTTCCAGGTGGGAATTCTTTCATGGAATTCTTTCATGGAATATTTCCAGGTGGGAATTTTTTCATGGAATATTTCCAGGTGGGAATTCTTTCATGGAATTCTTTCATGGAATATTTCCAGGTGGGAATTTTTTCATGGAATATTTCCAGGTGGGAATTCTTTCATGGAATTCTTTCATGGAATATTTCCAGGTGGGAATTCTTTCATGGAATGTTTTCATGGAATTTTTTCATGGAATATTTCCAGGTGGGAATTCTTTCATGGAATTCTTTCATGGAATATTTCCAGGTGGGAATTCTTTCATGGAATTCTTTCATGGAATATTTCCAGGTGGGAATTCTTTAATGGAATTTTTTCATGGAATGTTTTCATGGAATTTTTTCATGGAATATTTCCAGGTGGGAATTCTTTCATGGAATTCTTTCATGGAATATTTCCATGTGGGAATTCTTTGTTTTCATGGAATATTTCCAGGTGGGAATTCTTTCATGGAATTTTTATTTCCAGGTGGGAATTCTTTCATGGAATTTTTTCATGGAATTTTTTCATGGAATATTTCCAGGTGGGAATTTTTTCATGGAATATTTCCAGGTGGGAATTTTTTCATGGAATTTTTTCATGGAATATTTCCAGGTGGGAATTCTTTCATGGAATATTTCCAGGTGGGAATTCTTTCATGGAATTCTTTCATGGAATGTTTCCAGGTGGGAATTCTTTCATGGAATTCTTTCATGGAATATTTCCAGGTGGGAATTCTTTCATGGAATATTTCCAGGTGGGAATTCTTTCATGGAATATTTCCAGGTGGGAATTCTTTCATGGAATTTTTATTTCCAGGTGGGAATTCTTTCCTGGAATATTTCCAGGTGGGAATTTTTTCATGGAATTCTTTCATGGAATGTTTCCAGGTGGGAATTCTTTCATGGAATTCTTTCATGGAATTTTTTCATGGAATATTTCCAGGTGGGAATTCTTTCATGGAATTCTTTCATGGAATATTTCCAGGTGGGAATTTTTTCATGGAATTTTTTCATGGAATGTTTCCAGGTGGGAATTTTTTCATGGAATTCTTTCATGGAATGTTTCCAGGTGGGAATTCTTTCATGGAATTTTTTCATGGAATATTTCCAGGTGGGAATTTTTTCATGGAATATTTCCAGGTGGGAATTCTTTCATGGAATATTTCCAGGTGGGAATTTTTTACTGGAATATTTCCAGGTGGGAATTCTTTCATGGAATATTTCCAGGTGGGAATTCTTTCATGGAATTCTTTCATGGAATTCTTTCATGGAATGTTTCCAGGTGGGAATTCTTTCATGGAATGTTTTCATGGAATGTTTTCTGGGGGGTAATTCCAGGTCCTGGAAGGGCAATTCCAGCTCTTTTTGGGGCAATTCCAGCTCTTTTTGGGGTAATACCAGCTCTTTTTGGGGCAATTCCGGCTCTTTTTGGGGCAATTCCGGCTCTTTTTGGGGTAATTCCAGGTCTTTTTGGGGCAATTCCAGGTCCTGGAGGGGCAATTCCAGCTCCTGGAGGACAATTCCAGGTCCTGGAAGGGCAATTCCAGGTCCTGGAGGGGCAATTCCAGCTCTTTTTGGGGCAATTCCAGCTCTTTTTGGGGTAATACCAGCTCTTTTTGGGGCAATTCCGGCTCTTTTTGGGGCAATTCCGGCTCTTTTTGGGGCAATTCCGGCTCTTTTTGGGGTAATTCCGGCTCTTTTTGGGGTAATTCCAGGTCTTTTTGAGTCAATTCCCTCCCTTTTTGAGTCAATTCCCTCCCTTTTTGGGGCAATTCCCTCCCTTTTTGAGTCAACTCCATCCCTTTTTGGGGCAATTCCCTCTCCTGAGGGGCAATTCCAGCTCCTGGAGGGGCAATTCCAGCTCTTTTTGAGTCAATTCCAGCCCTTTTTGGGTCAATTCCAGGTTCTGGGTATCAACTCCAGCTCTTTTTGGTGCCATTCCTGTTCTTTTTGGGTCAATTCCCTCCCTTTTTGAGTCAATTCCCTCCCTTTTTGGGTCAATTCCAGCCCTTTTTGGGGCAATTCCAGGTCCTGGAGGGGCAATTCCAGCTCCTGGAGGGGCAATTCCCACTCTTTTTGGGGCAATTCCTGCTCTTTTTGAGTCAACTCCATCCCTTTTTGGTGCAATTCCCTCCCTTTTTGGGTCAATTCCCTCCCTTTTTGAGTCAATTCCCTCCCTTTTTGGTGCAATTCCAGCTCCTGGGGGTCAACTCCAGCTCTTGAAGGGCCAATTCCAGGTCCTGGAGGGGCAATTCCAGCAATTCCCTCCCTTTTTGGGTCAATTCCCTCCCTTTTTGGGTCAATTCCATCCCTTTTGGAGCAATTCCATCTCCTGGGTGATAATTCCATCCCTTTTTGGGTCAATTCCCTCCCTTTTTGAGTCAATTCCCTCCCTTTTTGAGTCAATTCCCTCCCTTTTTGGGGCAATTCCCTCTCCTGGGGGTCAACTCCAGCTCTTGAAGGGCCAATTCCAGGTCCTGGAGGGACAATTCCGGCTCTTTTTGGGGCAATTCCTGCTCTTTTTGGTGCAATTCCATCTCTTTTTGAGTCAATTCCCTCCCTTTTTGAGTCAATTCCCTCCCTTTTTGGGGCAATTCCCTCCCTTTTTGGGGCAATTCCCTCTCCTGAGGGGGCAATTCCATTTCCTGGGGCTCAACTCCAGCTCTTGAAGGGCCAATTCCAGGTCCTGGGGGGCAATTCCAGCTCTTTTTGGGGCAACTCCAGCCCTTTTTGAGTCAATTCCATCCCTTTTTGAGTCAATTCCATCCCTTTTTGAGTCAATTCCCTCCCTTTTTGAGTCAATTCCATCCCTTTTTGAGTCAATTCCCTCCCTTTCTGTGTAATTTCCCTCCCTTTTTGAGTCAATTCCCTCCCTTTTTGAGTCAATTCCCTCCCTTTTTGAGTCAATTCCCTCCCTTTCTGTGCCATTTCCCTCCCTTTTTGAGTCAATTCCATCCCTTTCTGAGTCAATTCCCTCCCTTTCTGTGCCATTTCCCTCCCTTTCTGTGCCATTTCCCTCCCTTTCTGTGCCATTTCCCGGGCTCTGAGGTGTCTGTGTGTCCGTGTGTCCGTGTGTCCGGCAGTTTTACGGGTACCTGTCGCAGCAGCAGAACATGATGCAGGATTACGTGCGCACGGGGACGTACCAGCGAGCGATCCTGCAGAACCACAGCGACTTCAAGGACAAGGTGGGACTGCACATCCCTTCTTTGGGGGGTTTTGGGGTGATCTGAGCCGGGTTTTATTAAGCTTGGCTCAGATTTTGGTGTAAATCTGAGGATTTTTGAGTATCCAACCCTTTTTTGGGGGATTTTGGGGTGATCTTAGTCGGGTTTTGTTGAGCTTGGTTTGGATTTTGATGGGATCTGAGGTTTGGGGTGTCTGGTTCAGTTTTTGGGGGGTTTTGGGGTGATCTGAGCCGGGTTTTATTGAGTCTGGCTCAGATTTTGGTTTAAAACTGAGTTTTGGGCATATCTGGTTCAGTTTTTGGGTGATCTGAGTCAGTTTTTATCGAGTCTGGCTCGGATTTTGGTTTAAAAATGAGTTTTGGGCATATCTGGTTCAGTTTTTTGGGGTTTTGGGGTGATCTGAGTTGGGTTTTATTGAGCCTGGCTCGGATTTTGATTTAAAACTGAGTTTTGGGCATATCTGGTTCAGTTTTTTGGGTGATCTGGGTTGGTTTTTGTTGAGTCTGGTTTGGATTTTGGTGGGATCTGAGGTTTGGGGGTGTCCAGCTCTTTTTTTGGGGTTTTTGGGGTGATCTGAGTCGGGTTTTATTAAGTTTGGCTCAGATTTTGGTTTAAAACTGAGTTTTGGGGGTGTCTGGTTCAGTTTTTTGGGTTTTTGGGGTGATCTGAGTCGGGTTTTGTTGAGCCTGGCTGGCTCAGATCTGAGATCAGATTAAATATGGGATCAAACACAGGATCAGAGCAGCTTTGGGCTCCACGATCCCTGGGATCCCCCCCTGATCTGATCCCTGGGATCCCCCTGATCCCTCTGATCCCTGGGATCCCCCTGATCCCGTGATCCCTGTGATCCCCTGATCTGATCCCCGGGATCCCCGGGATCCCCTGATCTGATCCCTGTGGTCCCCTCCTGATCCCCCTGATCTGATCCCTGGGATCCCCCTGATCCCTGGGATCCCGTGATCCAATCCCTGGGATCCCTGGGATCCCCCTGATCCCCTGATCCAATCCCCGGGATCCCCTGATCCAATCCCTGTGATTCCCTGATCCAATCCCTGGGATCCCCGTGATCCCCTGATCCCTGGGATCCCCTGATCCGATCCCTGTGATCCCCCGATCCCTGGACTCCCCTGATCCCTGATCCCTGTGATCCCCTGATCCGATCCCTGGGATCCCTGTGATCCCCTGATCCCCTCCTGATCCCCTCCTGATCCCCTGATCCAATTCCTGTGATCCCCTGATCCCTGTGATCCCCTGATCCAATTCCTGTGATCCCTGGGATCCCCTGATCCCCTCCTGATCCCCTGATCCCTGTGATCCCTGTGATCCCCCTGATCCCTGTGATCCCCTGATCCAATTCCTGTGATCCCTGGGATCCCCCTGATCCCCTCCTGATCCCCTGATCCGATCCCTGATCCCCGTGATCCCCTGATCTGATCCCTGATCTGATTCCTGTGATCCCCTCCTGATCCCCTGATCCCCTCCTGATCCCCCTGATCCCCCTGATCCCCTGATCTGATCCCTGTGATCCCTGTGATCCCCATGATCCCCCGATCCCCTCCTGATCCCCTGATCCGATCCCCGTGATCCCCTGATCCAATTCCTGTGATCCCCTGATCCCCTCCTGATCCCCTGATCCCCCCCTGATCCCTCGATCCCCCCCTGATACCCCCTGATCCGCTCCCTGATCCCTGTGATCCCTGTGATCCCCTGATCCCTGTGATCCCCCTGATCCCCCCTGATCCCTGATCCGATCCCTGATCCCTGTGATCCCCGTGATCCCTGTGATCCCCTGATCCAATTCCTGTGATCCCCGTGATCCCCCGATCCCCCCCGATCCCCCCGATCCCCCCCTGATCCCCCCCGATCCCCCCCCTGATCCCCCCCTGATCCCCTCCTGCTCCCTCAGATCGTTCTGGACGTCGGCTGCGGCTCCGGGATCCTCTCGTTCTTCGCGGCTCAGGCCGGGGCCAGGAAAATCTACGCGGTGGAGGCGAGCACCATGGCCCAGCACGCCGAGGTGAGCGCTCCGGGGGATTCCGGAACATTCCTGGAACTCCGGAACATTCACGGCATTCCGGAACATTCCTGGGATTCCGGAACATTCCCAGAACTCCAGAGGATCCCTAGGATTCCGGAACATTCCCAGGATTCCAGAGCGTCCCCGGGATTCCAGAACATTCCCGGCATTCCGGAACATTCCCGGGGTTCTGAAACATTCCCGGGATTCCGGAACATTCCCCGGATTCCAGAGCGTTCCCGGGGTTCCGGAACATTCCCGGGATTCCGCAACATTCCCGGGATTCCGGAACATTCCCGGGGTTCCAGAACATTCCTGGGATTCCAGAACATTCCTGGGCTTCCAGAACATTCCCGGGGATTCCGGAACATTCCTGGAACTCCGGAACATTCCCGGGATTCCAGAGCGTTCCCGGGATTCCAGAGGAGTCCCAGAACTCCAGAGCGTTCCCGGGGTTCCGGAACATTCCCGGAACTCCGGAACATTCCCGGGATTCCAGAGGATCCCCGGGATTCCGGAACATTCCCAGAACTCCAGAGGATCCCCGGGATTCCGGAACATTCCCAGGATTCCAGAGCGTTCCCGGGCTTCTGGAACATTCCCGGGCTTCCAGAACATTCCCGGGATTCCAGAACATTCCTGGGCTTCCGGAACATTCCCGGGCTTCCGGAACATTCCTGGGATTCCAGAGCATTCCCGGGATTCCAGAACATTCCTGGGGTTCCGGAACATTCCTGGGATTCCAGAGGATCCCCACAATTCCCGAGTTTCCCCAGAATTCCAGAGGATTCCCACAATTCCAGAGGGATCCAGAGGGATCCAGGGGGTTCCAGAAGGTTCCAGAGGGATCCAGAGGGATCCAGAGGGATCCAGGAGGATCCAGAGGGATCCAGAGGGATCCAGGAGGATCCAGGGGGATCTGGGATCACCCAAACCTCGTTTGATCCCCGTTTCCTCCTCCAGGTGTTGCTGGAGGCTCCCCAGAATTCCAGAGGGGATCCAGAGTTCCAGAAGGATCCTGAAGGATCCAGGAGCGATCCAGGAGGATCCAGAGGGATCCAGAGGGATCCAGGAGGATCCAGGGGGATCCAGAGGGATCCAGAGGGATCCAGGAGGATCCAGGGGGGATCCAGGGGGGATCCAGGGGGGATCCAGGGGGGATCCAGGAGGATCCAGAGGGATCCAGGAGGATCCAGAGTTCCAGAAGGATCCAGGAGGATCCAGAGGGATCCAGGAGGATCCAGAGGGATCCAGGGGGATCCAGGGGGTTCCAGAAGGTTCCAGAGGGATCCAGAGGGATCCAGAGGGGATCCAGGGGGTTCCAGAAGGTTCCAGAGGGATCCAGAGGGATCTGGGATCACCCAAACCTCGTTTGATCCCCGTTTCCTCCTCCAGGTGTTGCTGGAGGTTCCTCACCATTCCAGAGGCTCCCCAGAATTCCAGAAGGATCCAGAAGGATCCAGAGGGGATCCAGGGGGTTCCAGAAGGTTCCAGAGGGATCCAGAGGGATCCAGGGGGATCTGGGATCACCCAAACCTCGTTTCATTCCCGTTTTCTCCTCCAGGTGTTGGTGAAGAGCAACAACCTGACCGAGAGGATCGTGGTGATCCCGGGCAAGGTGGAGGAGGTGACGCTGCCTGAGCAGGTGAGGGATAAAAATCAAATCTAATCTAATCTAATCTAATCTAATCTAATATAAAATCAAATCAAATCAAAACAAATCAAATCAAATCAAATCAAATCAAATATAAAATCAAATCAAATCAAATCAAATCAAATCTAATCAAATCAAATCAAATCTAATCAAATCAAATCTAATCAAATCAAATCAAATATAAAATCAAATATAAAATCAAATCAAATCAAATATAAAATCAAATCAAAACAAATCAAATCAAATCAAATCAAATCAAATCAAATATAAAATCAAATATAAAATCAAATCAAATCAAATATAAAATCAAATCAAATCAAAACAAATCAAATCAAATATAAAATCAAATCAAAACAAATCAAATCAAATCAAATCAAATCTAAAATCAAATCAAATCAAAACAAATCAAATCAAATCAAATCAAATCTAATCAAATCAAAACAAATCAAATCAAATCAAATCCAAAATCAAATCAAATCAAAACAAATCAAATCCAAAATCAAATCAAATCAAATATAAAATCAAATATAAAATAAAATAAAATAAAAACAAAATAAAAATAAAATAAAATAAAATAAAATAAAATAAAATAAATTAAAATAAATTAAAATAAATTAAAATAAATTAAAATAAATTAAAATAAAATGAAATGAAATGAAATGAAATGAAATAAAATAAAATGAAATGAAATAAAATAAAAAAATGAAATGAAATGAAATAAAATAAAAAAATGAAATAAAATAAAATAAAATATAATAAAATGAAATGAAATAAAATAAAATATAATAAAATAAAATAAAATAAAATAAAATGAAATAAAATGAAATAAAATAAAATAAAATAAAATGAAATTAAATAAAATAAAATATAATAAAATAAAATATAATAAAATAAAATAAAATGAAATAAAATGAAATGAAATAAAATAAAAATAATAAAATAAAATGACATGAAATAAACTAAACTAAACTAAAATAAAAAATAATTAAAGATAATAAAAGATAATGAAATAAAAATAATAAAAGGTAATAAAAATAATGAAATAAAATATAATAAAATGAAATAAAATAAAATGAAATAAAATAAAATGAAATAAAATAAAAATAATAAAATAAAAATAATAAAATAAAATGAAATTAAATAAACTAAAATAAAATAAAATAAAAAATAATTAAAGATAACAAAAGATAATGAAATAAAAATAATAAAAGGTAATAAAAATAATGAAATAAAATGAAATAAAATAAAATTAAATAAAATAAAATGAAATAAAATAAAATGAAATAAAATGAAATAAAATAAAAGTAATAAAATAAAAATAATAAAATAAAATGAAATGAAATAAACTAAACTAAAATAAAATAAAAAAATAATTAAAGATAATAAAAGATAATGAAATAAAAATAGTAAAAGGTAATAAAAATAATGAAATAAAATATAATAAAATAAAATGAAATAAAATAAAATGAAATAAAATAAAAGTAATAAAATAAAAATAATAAAATAAACTGAAATGAAATAAACTAAACTAAAATAAAATAAAAAATAATTAAAGATAATAAAAGGTAGTGAAATAAAAATAATAAAAGGTAATAAAAATAATGAAACAAAATATAATGAAATAAAATATAATAAAATAAAATGAAATAAAATAAAATGAAATAAAATAAAATGAAATAAAATAAAATGAAATAAAATAAAAATAAAATAAAAATAATAAAATAAAATGAAATTAAATAAACTAAACATAAATAAAATAAAAAATAATTAAAGATAATAAAAGATAATGAAATAAAAATAATGAAATAAAATAAAATAAAATAAAATGAAATGAAATAAAATGAAATAAAATAAAAGTAATAAAATAAAAATAATAAAATAAAATGAAATGAAATAAACTAAACTAAAATAAAATAAAAAATAATTAAAGATAATAAAAGATAATGAAACCCTTCCAGTGTGGTTATCCTGTAATTAATGATGCTAATTACCGATGCTAATTAATGATGCTAATTAATGACGCTAATTAGCGCTGTTAATTACCGCTAATAGGTGGACATCATCATCTCGGAGCCCATGGGGTACATGCTGTTCAACGAGCGAATGCTGGAGAGTTACCTGCACGCCAAGAAATACCTGAAACCCAGCGGTGAGGGGAGCTGGGGGGACTGGGGGGAACTGGGGGGAACTGGGGGGAACTGGGGGGGTCTTTGGGGGGCTCTGGGGGGCTCTGGGGGGTCTTTGGGGGGCTCTGGGGGGGTCCCTGGGGGGCTCTGGGGGGTCTTTGGGGAGCTCTGGGGGGTCCTTGGGGGGGTTTGGGGGCTTCAGGAGGGTCCTTGGGGGTCTTTGGGGGGGTCCTTGGGGGTCTTTGGGGGGCTCTGGGGGGCCCCTGGGGGGCTCTGGGGGGTCTTGGGGGGCTCTGGGGAGTTCTGGGGGGTCTTTGGGGAGCTCTGGGGGGTCCTTGGGGGGGTTTGGGGGGTCTGGGGGACTCTGGGGGGTCCTTGGGGGTCTTTGGGGGACTCTGGGGGGTCCTTGGGGGGGTTTGGGGGGTCCTTGGGGGTCTTTGGGGGACTCTGAGGGGTCTTTGGGGGGGTCTGGGGGGGCCCTTGGGGGTCCTTGGGGGTTCAGGAGGGTCCTTAGGGGGGGTCTGGGGGGTCTTTGGGGGGGTCTGGAGGGTCCCTGGGGGGTCCTTGGGGGAGTTTGAGGGGTCTGGGGGGTCCTTGGGGGGGTTTGGGGGGTCCTTGGGGGTCTCTGGGGCGTCCTTGGGGAGCTCTAGGGGGTCCTTGGGGGGGCTCTGGGGGGGTCCTTGGGGGGTCTGGGGAGTTCTGGAGGGTCCTTGGGGATCTCTAGGGGGTCGTTGGGGGGGTTTGAGGGGTCCTTGGGGGGGTTTGGGGGGTCCTTGGGGGGCTCTGGGGGGTCTTTGGGGGGGTCTGGGGGGCTCTGAGGGGGGGTCTGGAGGGTTCTGGGGGGGTTCAGGGGGCTCTGGGGGGGGCTGGGGGGTCCTTGGGGGGCTCTGGGGGGGTCTTTGGGGGGTCCTTGGGGAGCTCTAGGGGGTCTTGGGGGGGCTCTGGGGGGGTCCTTGGGGGGTCGGGAGTTCTGGAGGGTCCTTGGGGAGCTCTAGGGGGTCTTTGGGGGGGTTTGAGGGGTCCTTGGGGGGCTCTGGGGGGGTCCTTGGGAGTCTTTGGGGGGCTCAGAGGGTCCTTGGGGGGCTCTGAGGGGTCCTTGGGGGGTCGGGAGTTCTGGAGGGTCCTTGGGGAGCTCTAGGGGGTCTTTGGGGGGCTCGGGGGGGGTCTTGGGGGAGTTTGGGGGTCCTTGGGGGGCTCTGGGGGGTCCTTGGGGGGTCGGGGGGGGCCTTGGGGGTCTCTGAGGGGTCTGGGGGGTTCAGGGGGCTCTGGGGGGTCTCAGGGTGTCCCCAGCGGTCTCAGGGTGTCCCCGGGGGTCTCAGGGTGTCCCCAGGGTGTCCCCAGGGTGTCCCCAGGGTGTCCCCAGGGTGTCCCTGGGTGTCTCAGGGTGTCCCCGGGGGTCTCAGGGTGTCCCCAGGGTGTCCCTGGCGGTCTCAGGGTGTCCCAGGGTGTCCCCAGGGTGTCCCCATGGTGTCCCCAGGGTGTCCCCGGGGGTCTCAGGGTGTCCCCAGGGGTCTCAGGGGATCCTGGGGGTCTCAGGGGATCCTGGGTGTCCCCAGGGTGTCCCCAGGGTGTCCCAGGGTGTCCCCAGGGTGTCCCCAGGGGTCTCAGGGTGTCCCCAGGGTGTCCCGGGGGTCTCAGGGAGCAGCAGGACCCCCGGCCCGTGCCCAGCCGTGTCCCCCTCCCCATTTTAGGGAACATGTTCCCGACCATCGGGGACGTGCACCTGGCGCCCTTCACGGACGAGCAGCTCTACATGGAGCAGTTCACCAAGGCCAACTTCTGGTGAGGGATCCCGATCCCAGATCCCTGATCTTGATCCCAGATCCTGATCCTGATCCCAGATCCTGATCCCAGATCCTGATCCCGATCCCAGATCCTGATCCCTGATCCTGGTCCCTGATCCTGATCCCTGATCCTGATCCTGATCCTGATCCCAGATCCTGATCCCAATCCCAGATCCTGATCCCAGATCCTGATCCCAATCCCAGATCCCAGATCCCGATCCCAGATCCTGATCCTGATCCCAGATCCTGATCCCTGATCCCAGATCCTGATCCCAGATCCCGATCCCAGATCCTGATCCTGGTCCTGGTCCTGATCCCTGATCCTGATCCCAATCCCAGATCCCTGATCCTGATCCCAGATCCTGATCCCAGATCCCGATCCCTGATCCTGATCCCAGATCCCGATCCCAGATCCCGATCCCTGATCCCAGATCCTGATCCTGATCCCTGATCCTGATCCCAGATCCTGATCCCAATCCCAGATCCTGATCCCTGATCCCAGATCCTGATCCCGATCCCAGATCCTGATCCCTGATCCCAGATCCCGATCCCAGATCCCAGATCCCGATCCCAGATCCCGATCCCTGATCCCAGGTCCTGATCCCAGATCCCGATCCCAGATCCTGATCCTGATCCTGATCCCAGATCCCGATCCCTGATCCCAGATCCTGATCCTGATCCCAGATCCCGATCCTGATCCTGATCCCAGATCCAGATCCCTGATCCCAGATCCTGATCCTGATCCCAGATCCCGATCCCAGATCCTGATCCTGGTCCTGATCCCTGATCCTGATCCCTGATCCTGATCCTGGTCCCTGATCCTGATCCTGATCCCAATCCTGATCCTGATCCTGATCCTGATCCTGATCCCAGATCCTGATCCCTGATCCTGATCCTGATCCTGATCCCAGATCCAGATCCCAGATCCCTGATCTTGATCCCAGATCCCGATCCCTGATCCCAGATCCTGATCCTGATCCCGGATTCCGATCCCAGATCCTGATCCCAGATCCCGATCCCAGATCCCGATCCTTGATCCCAGATCCTGATCCTGATCCCGGATTCCGATCCCAGATCCTGATCCCAGATCCTGATCCCAGATCCCTGATCCTGATCCCAGATCCCGATCCCTGATCCTGATCCCAATCCCAGATCCTGATCCCAGATCCCGATCCCAGATCCCGATCCCAGATCCTGATCCCAGATCCTGATCCCAGATCCTGATCCTGGTCCTGATCCTGGTCCTGATCCCTGATCCTGATCCCTGATCCTGATCCTGGTCCTGATCCTGATCCTGATCCCTGATCCTGATCCCAGATCCAGATCCCTGATCCTGATCCCTGATCCTGATCCCTGATCCTGGTCCTGATCCTGATCCTGGTCCTGATCCTGATCCTGGTCCTGATCCTGATCCTGATCCTGGTCCTGGTCCTGGTCCCTGATCCTGATCCCTGACCCTGATCCTGATCCCTGATCCTGATCCCGATTCCTGATCCTGAACCCGGTCCCTGATCCTGATCCAGATCCCAAACCCTGATCCTGGTCCTGTTCCTGATCCCTGATCCTGATCCCTGATCCCGATCACAGATCCTGATCCCAAAAAAATCCCCCAAAAAATCCCCCAAAAATCCCCCCAAAAAACCCCAAAAAAATCCCCAAAAAATCTCAAAAAATCCCCCCAAAATCCCAAAAAAATCCCAGAAAAAATCCCCCAAAAATAAAAAAAAAATCCCAAAAAATCCCAAAAAATCCCCAAAAATCCCCAAAGAAATCCCCCAAAAATCCAAAAAAAATTCCAAAAAAAATAAAAAAAAATCCCCAATAAATCCCAAAAAAAATAAAAAAAAAATCCCAAAAAATCCAAAAAAAATCCAAAAAAAATCCCAATAAATCCCCAAAAAAATAAAAAAAAAATCCCAAAAAATCCAAAAAAAATCCCCAAAAAATCCCAAAAAATTCCCCAAAAAATCCCCAAAAAATCCCAATAAATCCCAAAAAAAATCCAAAGAAAATTTAAAAGAAAAAAAAAAATCCCCCAAAAATCCCAAAAAAATCCCAAAAAATTCCCAAAAAAATCCCCCAAAAAATCCCAAAAAATCCCCAAAAAAATCCCCAAAAAATCCCAAAAAAATCCCCAAAAAATCCCAAAAAATCAAAAAAAATCCCCAAAAAATCCCAAAAAATCCCCAAAAAAATCCCAAAAAATTCCCCAAAAAATCCCAATTAATCCCAAAAAATTCCCATAAAAATCCCAAAGAATCCCAATTCCCATTTTTCCGCAGGTACCAGCCCTCCTTCCACGGTGTCGATCTCTCGGCGCTGCGCCGAGAAAATCCAAAAAAAATTCCCAAAAAATCCCCAAAAAATCCCAAATAAATCCAAAAAAATCCCCAAAAAAATCCCCAAAAAATCCCCAAAAAATCCCAAAAAATCCCCAAAAAATCCCCAAAAAATCCCCAAAAAAATCCAAAAAAATCCCCAAAAAATCCAAAAAAATCCCCAAAAAAATCCCAAAAATTCCCCAAAAAATCCCAAAAAATTCCCAAAAAATCCCAAAGAATCCCAATTCCCATTTTCCGCAGGTACCAGCCCTCCTTCCACGGTGTCGATCTCTCGGCGCTGCGCGGCGCCGCCGTGGACGAATATTTCCGGCAGCCCGTGGTGGTGAGAGACCCCTGGGGGGTCCCAGGGCCCTTTTTGGGGGGCTTTGGGTGAATCAGGGGGGTCCCAAACCCACCCCCCTTTTTTATTATTTTATTTTTATTTTTATTATCATTTATTAATGATTTTTTAGTATTTATTTCTATTATTTTCTATTAATTCTTAATTTTTTTTTAGTTATTTTTATTATTACTTCAATTATTTTTGATTATATTTTTATTATATTTTATTTTTATTATTTGGTGTTATTTTTATTGATATTATTTTTATTTTTATTATTAATTTTGATTATTTTTTATTTTGTCTATTATTATTTTTATTATTACATTTATTATTATTATTACATTTATTATTATTTATTTTTTTATTTATTGCTATTTATTACTTTGGGGTTTTTTATTATTTTTGTTATTTTTTACTATTTCTATTGTTTTAATTGCTATTAATTTTCATTATTTCATTTATTATCATTTATTTTTTATAATCATTAAATTTTATTATCATTAATTTTCATTATTTTGATTATTTCATTTATTATTATTTATTATTATCTTTATTAATTTCTATTATTATTATTTTTGTTTTATTTATTAATGTTATTTTTATTGTTATTATTATTTATTATAATTTAATTAATTATTTTCTTATTTTTTTATTATTTTACTTATCACTACTTATAATTTATTTTTATTTTTATTAATTTTATTTATTTTTTCATTATTTGTCATTACTATTTTCCTTATTTTTATTATTTTTTATTATTTATTATTATTTATTATTTATTATTATTTATGAACATTTATTAATGTTTATTAATATTTATTATTTTTTATTATGTATTATTTATTATTATTTATTATTATTTATTATTTTCATTATTTTCTTTATTTTTATTATTTCATTTATTATTATTTATTATTATCTTTATTAATTTCTATTATTATCTTTATTATTTTTGTTTTATTTATTATTGTTATTTTTATTGTTATTATTATTTATTATCACTTGTTTTTTTATTATTATTATTATTATTTTACTTATCACTACTTATAATTTATTTTTATTTTTATTAATTTTGTTTATTTTTTCATTATTTGTCATTACTATTTTCCTTATTTATTGTTATTTATTATTTATTATTATTTATTATTATTTATTATTATTTATTATTATTTATTATTATTTATTATTATTTATTATTGTTTATATTTACTAATACTTATTATTATTTATTATTAAATATTAAATATTATTTATTATTATTTAATAATATTTATTATTATTTATTAATATTTATTATTTTTATTATTTTTATTATTTTTATTATTTTCTTTATTTTTATTATTAATTTTTATTTTTATTCCCATTATTTTATTCTGTTTTCCCCCCTCTCTCAGGACACGTTCGATATCCGGATTTTGATGGCCAAGTCGGTGAAATACACCGTCAACTTCCTGGAGGCCAAGGAGGGCGACCTGCACAGGTGGGGAGGGGGCTGCAGGGGGGGCTGGGCTCTTCATCATCCTCTCCAATCCCAAATAGTTCCCAAATTTTATTATTTTTTTATTATTGGTTTTATTTTATTTTAATTTTTTTTTATTTTTATTTTTGTTTTTATTTTTATTTTTATTTTTTTTTTATTTCTGTTTTTATTTTTATTTTTGTTTTTATTTTTATTTTTATTTTTATTTTTATTTCTTTTTATTTTAATTTTTAATTTTTATTTTTATTTTTATTTTTATTTCTATTTTTATATTTATTTTTATTTTTTACTATAATTATAATTTTATTTTATTATTTTAATTTTTATGAATTTTAATTTTTTTATTTTATTATTTTTTATTATTATTGTTAGAATTTTTATTGCTTATTATTGTAATTATTATTATTATTTTATTCTCATTATTATTATAACTATCATTTAACTTTACTAGAATTTTCATTATTACTATTTTTATTATTTTTATTATTATCATTTTAATTATTTTATTTCATGATATTATATTATTGTTGTTTATTATTATTATTATTATTATTATTATTATTATTATTATTATTATTATTATTATTATTATTATTGATTTGTTTATTTATATTTTTATTTTCTTTATTATTATTATCATTATTTTTATTATTTTATTTTATTTTACTTTCTTTTACTTTACTTTTATTATTATTGTTGTTATTATTATTATTATTATTACTTATTTTTAACACTTTTATTATCTTTATTATTATCATTATTTTTATTATTTTATTTTATTTTACTTTCTTTTACTTTATTATTATTATTATTATTATTATTATTATTTATTAACACTTTTATTATCTTTATTATTATTATAATTATTTTTATTATTTTATCTAATTTTACTTTCTTTTACTTTACTTTTATTATTATTATTATTATTATTATTATTATTATTAACACTTTTATTATAATTATTATTATAATTATTTTTATTATTTTATTTTATTTTACTTTTTTTACTTTACTTTTATTATTTTTTTTTTATTAACGCTTTTATTATCTTTATTATTATTATAATTATTTTTATTATTTTATCTAATTTTACTTTCTTTTACTTTACTTTTATTATTATTATTATTATTATTATTAACACTTTTATAATCTTTATTATTATTATCATTATTTTTATTATTTTATTTTATTTTACTTTCTTTTACTTTACTTTTATTATTTTTGCTATTATTATTAGTAGTAGTATTAGTATTAGTATTAGTATTAGTATTATTACTATTATTACTATTATTACTATTATTATTATTTAACCATTTCATTTCCTCTCCAGGATAGAAATCCCCTTCAAGTTCCACATGCTGCACTCGGGGCTGGTGCACGGCCTCGCCTTCTGGTTTGACGTGGCCTTCATCGGCTCCATGTGAGATTTCGGGTGTATTTCAGGTGTATTTTGGGTGTATTTCAGATGTTTTTGGGGTTTTCAGGTGTTTTTCGGGTGTTTTGGGTGTATTTCAGGTGTTTTTGGGGTGTTTTTGGGGTGTTTTTGGGGTGTTTTGGGGTGTTTGGTGCACGGCCTCACCTTCTGGTTCAACGTGGCCTTCATCGGCTCCATGTGAGATTTGGGCTGGATTTCGGGTGTATTTCAGGTGTATTTCAAGTGTGTTCGGGTGTATTTCGGGTGTTTTGGGTGCTTTTGGGGTGTTTTTGGTTGTTTTTGGGGTGTTTTTGGGTGTTTTTGGGGTGTTTGGTGCACGGCCTCGCCTTCTGGTTTGACGTGGCCTTCATCGGCTCCATGTGAGATTTCGGGTGTATTTCAGGTGTTTTCGGGTGGTTTTGGGTGTTTTTGGGGTGTTTTTGGTTGTTTTTGGGGTGTTTTTGGGGTGTTTTTGGGGTGTTTTTGGGTGTTTTGGGGTGTTTGGTGCACGGCCTCGCCTTCTGGTTCGACGTGGCCTTCATCGGCTCCATGTGAGATTTCGGCTGTATTTTGGGTGTATTTCAGGTGTTTTCAGGTGTTTTCAGGTGTTTTTCGGGTGTTTTCGGGTGTTTTTGGGGTTTTGGGGTGTTTTTGGTTGTTTTTGGGGTGTTTTTGGTTGTTTTTGGGGTGTTTGGTGCCCGGCCTCGCCTTCTGGTTTGACGTGGCCTTCATCGGCTCCATGTGAGCTTTGGGCTGTATTTCGGGTGTATTTCAGGTGTTTTCGGGTGTTTTGGGTGAATTTCAGGTGTTTTTGGGGTGTTTTTGGGGTGTTTTTGGGGTGTTTTTGGGGTGTTTGGTGCACGGCCTCGCCTTCTGGTTCAACGTGGCCTTCATCGGCTCCATGTGAGATTTCGGCTGGATTTCGGGTGTATTTCAGGTGTATTTCAAGTGTTTTTGGGTGTTTTCGGGTGTATTTTGGGTGTTTTTGGTTGTTTTTGGGGTGTTTTGGTTGTTTTTGGGGTGTTTTTGGGTGTTTTTGGGGTGTTTGGTGCACGGCCTCACCTTCTGGTTTGACGTGGCCTTCATCGGCTCCATGTGAGATTTCGGGTGTAGTTCGAGTGTATTCCGGGTGTTTTCGGGTGTTTTCGGGTGTTTTTTGGGTGTTTTTGGGGTGTTTTTGGGTGTTTTTGGGGTGTTCGGTGCACGGCCTCACCTTCTGGTTCAACGTGGCCTTCATCGGCTCCATGTGAGCTTTGGGCTGGATTTCGGGTGTATTTCGGGTGTTTTCGGGTGTCTCTGGGTGTTTCGGGTGTATTTCGGGTGTTTTCGGGTGTTTTTGGGTGGTTTGGGTTGTTTTTGGTTGGTTTTGGGGTGTTTTTGGGGTGTTCTGGGTGTTTTTGGGTTGTTTTTGGGGTGTTTGGTGCACGGCCTCGCCTTCTGGTTCGACGTGGCCTTCATCGGCTCCATGTGAGCTTTCAGGGTGTTTTTCGGGTGTATTTCAGGTGTATTTTGGGTGTTTTTGGGGTTTTTGGGTGGTTTTGGTTGTTTTTGGGGTGTTTTTGGGGTGTTTTTTGGGTGTTTTTGGGGTGTTTGGTGCACGGCGTCACCTTCTGGTTTGACGTGGCCTTCATCGGCTCCATGTGAGATTTCGGGTGTATTTCAGGTGTTTTCGGGTGGTTTTGGGTGTTTTTGGGGTGTTTTTGGGTGTTTTTGGGGTGTTTTTGGTTGTTTTTGGGGTGTTTTGGGTGTTTTTGGGGTGTTTTTTGGGTGTTTTTGGGGTGTTTGGTGCACGGCCTCACCTTCTGGTTCGACGTGGCCTTCATCGGCTCCATGTGAGCTTTGGGCTGGATTTTGGGTGTATTTCGGGTGTTTTTGGATGTTTTTGGGTGTTCTGGGGGGGTTTTTGGGTGTTCTGGGTGTGTTTTTGGGGGTTTTTGGGGGTCCCGGAGCCGGTTGTGAGCCCCAGAACCCCCCCAGAATGACGGGGTGGGATTTTGGGGGTGTTTTTGGGTGTTCTGGGTGTGTTTTGGGTGTTCTGGGATGTTCTGGGGGTGTTTTTAGGTGTTCTGGGGGTGTTCTGGGGGTGTTTTGGGGGGTTTTTGGGGGTCCCGGAGCCGGTTGTGACCCCCAGAACCCCCCCAGAATGACGGGGTGGGATTTTGGGGGTGGTTTTGGGTGTTTTGGGGGTGTTTTTAGGTGTTCTGGGGGTGGTTTTGGGTGTTCTGGGGGTGTTTTGGGGGGTTTTTGGGGGTCCCGGAGCCGGCTGTGAGCCCCAGAACCCCCCCAGAATGACAGTGTGGGATTTTGGGGGTGTTTTTGGGTGTTCTGGGGGTGTTTTGGGGTGTTCTGGGATGTTCTGGGGGTGTTCTGGGGGTGTTCTGGGGGTGTTTTTGGGGTGTTTTTGGGGTGTTTTGGGGTGTTCTGGGTGTGTTTTGGGGGTTTTTGGGGGTCCCGGAGCCGGCTGTGAGCCCCAGAACCCCCCCAGAATGACAGTGTGGGATTTTGGGGGTGTTTTTGGGTGTTCTGGGGGTGTTTTGGGTGTTCTGGGATGTTCTGGGGGTGTTTTGGGTGTTCTGGGATGTTCTGGGGGTGTTTTTGGGTGTTCTGGGGGTGTTTTTAGGTGTTCTGGGGGTGTTTTGGGGTGTTTTTGGGGTGTTTTTGGGGGTTTTTGGGGGTCCCGGAGCCGGTTGTGACCCCCAGAACCCCCCCAGAATGACGGGGTGGGATTTTGGGGGTTTTTTGGGGTGTTTTTGGGGTGTTTTTGGGGTGTTTTTGGGTGTTCTGGGGGTGTTTTGGGGTGTTTTTGGGGAGTTTTTGGGTGTTTTTGGGGTGTTTTGGGGTGTTTTTGGGGTGTTTTCAGGTGTTTTTGGATGTTTTTGGGTGTTTTGGGGGGGTTTTTGGGTGTTCTGGGGGTGTTTCTGGGGGTTTTTGGGGGTCCCGGAGCCGGTTGTGAACCCCAGAACCCCCCCAGAATGACGGTGTGGGATTTTGGGGGTGTTTTTGGGTGTTCTGGGTGTGTTTTGGGTGTTCTGGGATGTTCTGGGGGTGTTTTTGGGTGTTCTGGGGGTGTTTTTAGGTGTTCTGGGGGTGTTTTTGGGTGTTCTGGGGGTGTTTTGGGGGTTTTTGGGGGTTCCGGAGCCGGCTGTGACCCCCAGAACCCCCCTAGAATGACGGGGTGGGATTTTGGGGTTTTTTTTGGGTGTTCTGGGGTTGTTTTGGGTGTTCTGGGATGTTCTGGGGGTGTTTTTGGGTGTTCTGGGGGTGTTTTGGGGGTTTTTGGGGGTCCCGGAGCCGGCTGTGAGCCCCAGAACCCCCCCAGAATGACGGTGTGGCTGTCGACGGCGCCCACGGAGCCGCTGACGCACTGGTACCAGGTGCGCTGCCTGTTCCAGTCACCGCTCTTCGCCAAGGCCGGGGACACGCTGTCGGGAACCTGCCTGCTCATCGCCAACAAGAGGTGGGGGCTTGGGGAGTGGTTTGGGGGGCTCTGGGAGGGGTTTGAGGGGGCTTGGGGGGGTTTGGAGGGGTTTGGAGGGGTTTGGAGGGGTTTGAGGAGGGGTTTGGGGGCTTTCGGGGGGCTCGGGGAGGAGTTTGGGGAGGGGGTTGAGGGGTTTGGGGGGGTTTGGAGGGGTTTGGAGGGGTTTGGAGGGGTTTGAGGAGGGGTTTGGGGGGGCTTGGAGGGGTTTGGAGGGGTTTGAGGAGGGGTTTGGGGGGCTTGGAGGGGTTTGGAGGGGTTTGAGGAGGGGTTTGGGGGGGCTTGGAGGGGTTTGGAGGGGTTTGAGGAGGGGGTGGGGGGCTCGGGGAGGAGTTTGGGGAGGGGGTTGAGGGGTTTGGGGGGCTCGGGGAGGAGTTTGGGGAGGGGGTTGAGGGGTTTGGGGGGGTTGGGGGGCTCTGGGAGGGGTTTGGGGAGGGGGTTGAGGGGCTCGGGGAGGGGTTTGGAGGGGGTTTGGAGGGGTTTGGAGGGGTTTAGGGGGTTTGGGGGCTTGGGTGGGGGCTTGGGGGGTTTGGGGAGGGGTTTGGGGGCTTGGGGAGGGGTTTGGAGGGGGTTTGGGGGGGCTTGGAGGGGTTTGGAGGGGTTTGAGGAGGGGTTTGGGGGCTTTGGGGGGGCTCGGGGAGGGGTTTGGGGAGGGGGTTGAGGGGTTTGGGGGCTTTGGGGAGGGGGTTTGGGGTAGTTTGGAGGGCTTGGGAAGGGGTTGGAGGGGTTTGGGGGGGTTTGAGGAGGGGGCTTTGGAGGTTTGGGGAGGTTTTGGGGGGCTTAGGGAGGGGTTTGGGATGGGTTTGAGGGGTTTGGGGGGGTTTGGGGGGCTTGGGGGGCTCTGGGAGGGGTTTGGGGAGGGGGTTGAGGGGTTTGGGGAGGGGGTTGAGGGGTTTGGGGGCTTTGGGGAGGGCTTTGGGGGGCTCTGGGGGGCTTGGGGAGAGGTTTGGAGGGGGTTTGGGGGGGCTTGGAGGGGTTTGGAGGGGTTTAGGGGGGTTTGGGGGGCTTGGGAGGGGGCTTGAAGGGTTTGAGAAGGGGTTTGGGGGGGTTTGGGGGGGCTTGGGGGGCTTGGAGGGTTTGGGGAGGGGGCTTGGGGGGTTTGGAGAGGTTTGGAGAGTTTGGGGAGGGGGCTTGGGGAGCTTGGAAGGGTTTTGGGGGGCACAGGGAGGGGTTTGGGTGGGTTTGGGGGGAGTTTGAGGGTTTGGGGGGCTTGGGGAGGGCTTTGGGGAGGGTTCTGGGGGGCTTTGGGGGGCACAGGGGGGGTTTGGGGGTCACAGGGAGGGGTTTGAGGGGTTTGGGGAGGGTTCTGGGGGCTTTGGGGGGCACAGGGGGGGTTTGGGGGTCTCAGGGGGGTCCCCAAGCCCCCCCCAAGCCGTGTCCCAGCTCAGGCTGTGCCCCAGTTTGGGATTGGGGGGGTCCCTGTCCCAGTTTGGGATGGGGGATGGGGGGCTCCTGTCCCAGTTTGAACTGGGAGGGGATCCCTGTCCCAGTTTGGGATGGGGGAGGGGGGGTCTGACCCAATTTTGGGGTCTATTTTTAGCTCGGGGGTGGGGGGAGGGGCAGGGGTCACCCAAACTCCTTTGGGGACCCTTGAACCCCCCCCAAACCCCCCCTGGGCTGCACTTTGGGGGTCCCACAACCCCCCCAAACCCCCCTGGGCTGCACTTTGGGGGTCCCACAACCCCTCCCAGATATTTTGGGGAGGGGTCTCACCGCCCCAAACCCCCTCCCCAGACAAAGCTACGACATCATCGTGACCCCCAAACCCCTTTGGGGAGCCTTGAACCCCCCCAAACCCCCCTGGGCTGCACTTTGGGGGTCTCCCATCCCCCCCCAAACCCCCCCAGCTATTTTGGGGAGGGGTCTCACCGCCCCCCCCCCCATCCCAGACAGAGCTACGACATCATCATGACCCCCAAATCCCCCCTGGGCTGCACTTTGGGGGTCCCACAACCCCCCCAGACCCCCCTGGGCTGCACTTTGGGGGTCTCCCAACCCCCCCAGCTATTTTGGGGAGGGGTCTCATGGCCCCCACCCCCTCCCCAGACAAAGCTACATCAGCATTGTGACCCCCAAACCCCCCTGGGCTTCACTTTGGGGGTCTCCCAGCCCCCCCTGGGCTGCACTTTGGGGGTCCCACAACCCTCCCAGCCCCCCCTGGGCTGCACTTTGGGGGTCTCCCATCCCCCCCAAACCCCCCCAGCTATTTTGGGGAGGGGTCTCACCGCCCCCCCCCCCATCCCAGACAGAGCTACGACATCATCATGACCCCCAAATCCCCCCTGGGCTGCACTTTGGGGGTCCCACAACCCCCCCAGACCCCCCTGGGCTGCACTTTGGGGGTCTCCCAACCCCCCCCAGCTATTTTGGGGAGGGGTCTCATGGCCCCCACCCCCCTCCCCAGACAAAGCTACATCAGCATTGTGACCCCCAAACCCCCCTGGGCTTCACTTTGGGGGTCTCCCAGCCCCCCCTGGGCTGCACTTTGGGGGTCCCACAACCCTCCAGCCCCCCCTGGGCTGCACTTTGGGGGTCTCCCATCCCCCCCAAACCCCCCCAGCTATTTTGGGGAGGGGTCTCACCGCCCCCCCCCCCATCCCAGACAGAGCTACGACATCAGCATCGTGACCCCCAAACCCCTTTAACCCCCCCAAACCCCCCTGGGCTGCACTTTGGGGGTCTCCCAACCCCCCAAACCCCCCTGGGCTGCACTTTGGGGGTCTCCCAACCCCCCCCAGCTATTTTGGGGAGGGGTCTCACCGCCCCCCCCCCATCCCAGACAGAGCTACGACATCAGCATCGTGGCCCAGGTGGACCAGACGGGCTCCAAATCCTCCAACCTGCTGGACCTAAAAAACCCCTTCTTCAGGTAGAGCCTGGGGTGGGGAGGGTGAGGAGGGGGTCGAGAAGACCCCCAGGGACGCCCCCCACCCACTCCAGACCCCTCACAAGCCCCCTCCCCACCCCCAGGTACACGGGAACCACCCCCTCGCCCCCCGCCCGGCTCTCACTACTCATCACCCTCGGAGAACATGTGGAACACGGGCAGCACCTACAACATGAGCACGGGAATGGCCGTGGCCGGTGCGTGGGGGGCTCGGGGGGGGTCGTCCGGGGGTCTTCCCCCCCTTTTTTGGGGGGTTTGACCCCTCTGAACCCCCCCAAAATCCCGTGTGGCGGTCGCAGGGATGCCGGCGGCGTACGACCTGAGCAGCGTCATCGCCGGCGGCTCCAACGTGGGTCACAACAACCTGATCCCCTTGGGTGAGGTTTGGGGAGGGGGTTTGGGGGGTTTTGGGGGGGTTTTGGGGGGGTTTTTAATTTGGGGAGGGGTCTCAGGCTCATCTTCATCACGGCTGGGGTGGGGTCTGGTCAGGCAGAGAACAGTGGGATCGTCAATTGCAGCCACTGCAGGTTTTGGGGGTGGTTTTAAATTGGGGAGGGGTCTTCGGGGGTTTTTGGGGGGTGGGATGGGGATTTGGGGGTGTTTTTAAATTGGGGAGGGGTCTTGGGGGGGTTTTTTAATTTGGGGAGGGGTCTCAGACTCATCTTCATCACGGCTGGGGTGGGGTCTGGTCAGGCAGAGAACAGCGGGATCGTCAATCGCAGCCACTGCAGGTTTTGGGGGGTGGGATGGGAATTTGGGGTGTTTTTAAATTGGGGAGGGGTCTTGGGGGGTTTTTCGGGGCTTTTTTAATTTGGGGAGGGGTCTTGGGGGGGGTTTTTAATTTGGGGAGGGGTCTCAGACTCATCTTCATCACGGCTGGGGTGGGGTCTGGTCAGGCAGAGAACAGCGGGATCGTCAATCACACTGCAGGTGTTGGGGGGTGGGATGGGAATTTGGGGCTGGTTTTAATTTGGGGAGGGGTCTTGGGGGGTTTTGGGGGGTCTTGGGGGGGTTTTTTAATTTGGGGAGGGGTCTCAGGCTCATCTTCATCACGGCTGGGGTGGGGTCTGGTCAGGCAGAGAACACCGGGATCATCAATCACACTCCAGGTTTTGGGGGGTGGGTGGGGATTTGGGGGTGTTTTTAAATTGGGGAGGGGTCTTGGGGGGTTTTTTAATTTGGGGAGGGGTCTTGGGGTTTTTTTTTAATTTGGGGAGGGGTCTCAGACTCATCTTCATCACGGCTGGGGTGGGGTCTGGTCAGGCAGAGAACAGCGGGATCGTCAATTGCAGCCACTGCAGGTTTTGGGGGTGGTTTTAAATTGGGGAGGGGTCTTCGGGGGTTTTTGGGGGGTGGGATGGGGATTTGGGGGTGTTTTTAAATTGGGGAGGGGTCTTGGGGGGTTTTTTTTAATTTGGGGAGGGGTCTCAGACTCATCTTCATCACGGCTGGGGTGGGGTCTGGTCAGGCAGAGAACAGTGGGATCGTCAATCGCAGCCACTGCAGGTTTTGGGGGGTGGGATGGGAATTTGGGGGTGTTTTTAATTTGGGGAGGGGTCTTGGGGGGTTTTTTAATTTGGGGAGGGGTCTTGGGGGGTTTTTTTTAATTTGGGGAGGGGTCTCAGACTCATCTTCATCACGGCTGGGGTGGGGTCTGGTCAGGCAGAGAACAGCGGGATCGTCAATTGCAGCCACTGCAGGTTTTGGGGGGTGGGATGGGAATTTGGGGGTGTTTTTAATTTGGGGAGGGGGCTTGGGGGTTTGGGGGGGTTTGGGGGGGTTTTTTAATTTGGGGAGGGGTCTCAGACTCATCTTCATCACGGCTGGGGTGGGGTCTGGTCAGGCAGAGAACACCGGGATCGTCAATCGCAGCCACTGTAGGTTTTGGGGGTGGTTTTAAATTGGGGAGGGGTCTTGGGTGGATTTTGGGGTGGTTTTAATTTGGGGAGGGGTCTTGGGGGGTTTTTTTTAATTTGGGGAGGGGTCTCAGACTCATCTTCATCACGGCTGGGGTGGGGTCTGGTCAGGCAGAGAACAGTGGGATCGTCAATCGCACTCACTCCTGGTTTTGGGGGTGGGATGGGATTTGGGGGTGTTTTTTAAATTGGGGAGGGGTCTTGGGGGGTTTGGGGGGGTCTTGGGGGGGTTTTTTAATTTGGGGAGGGGTCTCAGACTCATCTTCATCACGGCTGGGGTGGGGTCTGGTCAGGCAGAGAACAGTGGGATCGTCAATCGCAGCCACTCCTGGTTTTGGGGGGTGGGATGGGAATTTGGGGTGATTTTAAATTGGGGAGGGGTCTTGGGGGGTTTTTTGGGGGGGGTTTTAATTTGGGGAGGGGTCTTGGGTGGATTTGGGGGTGGTTTTAATTTGGGGGGGGGTCTCAAGCCAACCCTTATCACTTGGGGTGGGGGTGGGATGGGGATTTGGGGGTGGTTTTAAATTGGGGAGGGGTCTTGGGTGGATTTGGGGGGTGAGATGGGAATTTGGTGGGGTTTTTAATTTGGGGAGGGGTCTCAAACTCATCCTCATCGCTTGGTGGGGGGTGGGATGGGAATTTGGGGATGGTTTTAATTTGGGGAGGGGTCTCAAACTCATCCTCATCACGTCTAGGGTGGGGGTGGGATGGGGATTTGGGGTGTTTTTAATTTGGGGAGGGGTCTTGGGTGGATTTGGGGGGTGGGATGGGAATTTGGGGGGGGGGTTTAATTTGGGGAGGGGTCTCAAACCAACCCTCATCCCTTGGGGTGGGGGTGGGATGGGGATTTGGGGTTGGTTTTAAATGGGGAGGGGTCTCAAACTCATCCTCATCACTTGGGGTGGGGGTGGATGGGAATTTGGGGGTGTTTTTAAATTGGGGAGGGGTCTTGGGTGGTTTTGGGGGGTTTTGGGGGTGTTTTTAATTTGGGGAGGGGTCTTTGGGTGGATTTGAGGGTGTTTTTAATTTGGGGAGGGGTCTTTGGGTGGTTTTGGGGGTGTTTTGGGGGGTTTTGGGGGTGTTTTTAATTTGGGGAGGGGTCTTTGGGTGGTTTAGGGGGTGTTTTGGGGGGTTTTGGGGTGTTTTGGGGGGTTTTGGGGGTGTTTTTAATTTGGGAGGGGTCTTTGGGTGGTTTTGGGGGGTTTTGGGGGTGTTTTTAATTTGGGGAGGGGTCTTTGGGTGGTTTTGGGGGGTTTTGGGGGTGTTTTTAATTTGGGGAGGGGTCTTTGGGTGGTTTTGGGGGTGTTTTGGGGGGTTTTGGGGGTGTTTTTAATTTGGGGAGGGGTCTCATCCCGCAGCGAACACCGGGATCGTCAATCACACCCACTCCAGGATGGGATCCATCATGAGCACGGGGATTGTGCAAGGTGAAGACCCCAACCCAAAATAACACCCCCCAAAATCCTGACCTGACCCCCAAAATCCTGACCTGACCCCCCCAAATCCCCCCAAATCCCCCCAAAATCCTTTCCTGACCCCCCCAAACCCCTCTCTGACCCCCCCAAATCCCCCCAAATCCCCCCAAAATCCCCCCAGATCCTTTCCTGACCCCCCAATTTCGTCTCTGACCCCCCCTAATCCTTTCCTAACCCCCCCAAATCACCCCAAATCCCCCCAAATCCTTTCCTGACCCCCCAAACCCCTCTCTGACCCTCCCAAATCCTTTCCTGAGCCCCCAAACCCCTTTTCTGACCCCCCAATTCCATCTCTGACCCCCCCAAATCCCTCCAAATCCTTTCTTGACCCCCCCAAATCCCCCAAAATCCCCCCAAATCCTTTCCTGACCCCCCCAAATCCTTTCCTGACCCCCTAAATCCCCCCAAATCCTTTCCTAACCCCCCCAAATCCCCCCAAATCCTGTCCTGACCCCCACAAATCCCCCCTAAATCCCCCCAAATCCTTTCCTGACCTCCCCAAATCCTTTCCTGACCCCCCCAAACCCTTTCTGACCCCCCAATTCCGTCTCTGTCCCCCCAAACCCCTCTGTGACCCCCCTAAATCCCCCCAATTCCCTTTTCTGACCCCCCAATTCCCTTTTGTGACCCCCCAATTCCCTTTCCTGACCCCCCAATTCCCTCTCTGACCCCCCAATTCTGTCTCTGACCCCCCAATTCCCTTTTCTGACCCCCCAATTCCCTTTTGTGACCCCCCAATTCCCTTTCCTGACCCCCCAATTCCCTCTCTGACCCCCCAATTCCGTCTCTGTCCCCCCCAAATCCCCCCCAAATCCCCCCAAACCCCTCTCTGACCCCCTAAATCCCACCAGTTCCCTTTTGTGACCCCCCAATTCCCTCTCTGACCCCCCAAATCCTTTCCTGACCCCCCAATTCCTTTCCTAACCCGCCCAATTCCCTTTTCTGACCCCCCCAAACCCCTCTCTGACCCCCCAATTCCCTCTCTGACCCCCCAATTCCCTTTTCTGACCCCCCAAACCCCTTTTCTGACCCCCCAATTCCCTCTCTGACCCCCCAAATCCTTTCCTGACCCCCCCAAACCCCTCTCTGACCCCCCCAATTCCCTCTCTGACCCCCCCAAATCCCCCCAAATCCTTTCCTGACCCCCCCAAATCCCCCCCAAATCCCCCCAATTCCCTTTCTGACCCCCCTAAATCCTCCCAAATCCCTTTTCTGACCCCCCAATTCTGTCCCTGACCCCCCAAATCCTTTCCTGACCCCCCAAATCCTTTCCTGACCCCCCCAAATCCCCCCAAATCCTTTCCTGACCCCCCCAAATCCCCCCAAATCCTTTCCTAACCCCCCCAAATCCCCCCAAATCCCCCCAAACCCCTCTCTGAGCCCCCCAAATCCCCCAATTCCCTTTTCTGACCCCCCAACCTTTGACCCCCAATCCCTTTTGTGACCCCCCAATTCCCCTTTTCTGTCCCCCCCAGGCTCCTCGAGCGCTCAGAGCGGCGCCGGCTCCAGCACCCACTACCCCCTGAACAGCCAATTCACCATGGGGGGCCCCCCAATTTCCATGGCCTCCCCCATGTCCATCACCACCAACACCATGCACTACGGCAGCTAAAGGAACCCCCAAAATCCCCCCAAAATCACCCCAAAATCACCCTCAAAATCCCCTCAAAAATCCCCCAAAATCCCCCCCAAAAATCCCCAAAAATCCCCCAAAAAATCCCCAAAATCCCCCCAAAATTCCCCCCAAAAATAAAAAAAATATCCAGGAAAAAGCAAATTTGGGGACCCCAAAATCCCTCCAAAATTCCCCAAAAATCCCCCCAAAAATCACCCAAAATCCCCCAAAAATCCCCCCAAAAAATAAAAAAAATATCCAGGAAAAAGCAAATTTGGGGACCCCAAAATCCCCCCAAAATTCCCCCAAAAAACAAAAAAAATATCCAGGAAAAAGCAAATTTGGGGACCCCAAAATCCTCCCAAAATCTCCCCAAAATCCCCCCAAAAAACAAAAAAAAATCCAAGAAAAAGCAAATTTTGGGACCCCAAAATCCCCCCAAAATCCCCCCCAAAATCCCCCAAAAATCCCCCCAAAAATCTCCCCAAAATTCCCCCAAAATCCCCCAAAAACCCCCCCAAAA
>CM076532.1:865393-902902 GCA_038429875.1 Poecile montanus
GGACCCCCACCCAAATTCCTATCCCACCTGCAGGGACCCCCACCCCAATTCTGATCCCACCTGCAGGGACCCCCACCCGAATACTGATCCCACCTGCCGGGACCCCAAATGTGCCTGGACCCCCACCCGAATTCCTATCCCACCCATGGGACCCCTACCCCAATTCTGATCCCACCCACGGGGACCCCCTCCCCAAATTCCTACCCCACCCACGGTGTCCCCAAATGCGCGGGGCCCCCCCTAAATCCGGGGGTGTCCCCCAGGTGTGTCCCCCCCCCAGGTGTGTCCCCCCCCAGGTGTGTCCCCCCCCAGGTGTGTCCCCCTCCCCAAATCCGGGGGTGCCCCCAGGTGTGTCCCCCCCCCCAGGTGTGTCCCCCCCCCCCAGGTGTGTCCCCCTCCCCAGGTGTGTCCCTCCCCAGGTGTGTCCCCCTCCCCAGGTGTGTCCCCCTCCCCAATCCGGGGGTGCCCCCCAGGTGTGTCCCCCCCCCCAGATGTGTCCCCCTCCCCAGGTGTGTCCCCCTCTCCAGGTGTGTCCCCCTCCCCAAATCCAGGGGTGTCCCCCCCCAGGTGTGTCCCCTCCCCAGGTGTGTCCCCCTCCCCAGGTGTGTCCCCCCCCCAGGTGTGTCCCCTCCCCAGGTGTGTCCCCTCCCCAGGTGTGTCCCCCCCCCCAGGTGTGTCCCCCCCCAGGTGTGTCCCCCTCCCCAAATCCGGGGGTGCCCCCAGGTGTGTCCCCCTCCCCCCCTCAATCCGGGGGTGCCCCCCAGGTGTGTCCCCCTCCCCAGATGTGTCCCCCCCCCAGGTGTGTCCCCCCCCAGGTGTGTCCCTCTCCCCAGGTGTGTCCCCCCCCCCAGGTGTGTCCCCCTCCCCCCCTCAATCCGGGGGTGCCCCCCAGGTGTGTCCCCCTCCCCAGATGTGTCCCCCCCCCCAGGTGTGTCCCCCCTCCCCAGGTGTGTCCCCCTCCAGGTGTGTCCCCCTCCCCAGGTGTGTCCCCCTCCCCCCCTCAATCCGGGGGTGCCCCCAGGTGTGTCCCCCTCCCCAGATGTGTCCCCCCCCCAGGTGTGTCCCCCTCCCCAGGTGTGTCCCCCCCCAGGTGTGTCCCCCTCCCCCCCTCAATCCGGGGGTGCCCCCAGGTGTGTCCCCCCCCCAGGTGTGTCCCCCTCCCCAGGTGTGTCCCCCTCTCCAGGTGTGTCCCCCCCAGGTGTGTCCCCCTCCCCAGGTGTGTCCCCCTCTCCAGGTGTGTCCCCCCCAGGTGTGTCCCCCCCCCCCAGGTGTGTCCCCCTCCCCAAATCCGGGGGTGCCCCCAGGTGTGTCACCCCCCCAGGTGTGTCCCCCCCCCCAGGTGTGTCCCCCTCCCCAAATCCCCGGTTCTGTCCCGCAGTACCTGGAGGAGGGGGGGGTGGGCTACATCCTGAGCGGCGCCGGGAATTTCATGGAGGATTCGCGGCCCCACCTCGGCTCCGTCCCCCCCGGTTCCCTTCGCTTCTTCTTCGGGAGCCCCGCGAGCCCCGGGGGCTTCGCCCACCTGCGCCTGGAGCCCGGCGCTGTCACCGTCACCTTCCTGGAGGCCACCGGCCGCGTCCTGCACCGTGTGGCGCTGCCCCCCCCGCCAGCTCTGAGCCCCGGGGGGCGCGGGACCCCTCCCCTGGGGACAGCGGGACCCCTCCCCTGGGGACAGCGGGGACAGCGGGACCCCTCCCCTGGGGACACCGGGACACGGGGACCCCTCCCCTGGGGACACCGGGACCCCTCCCCTGGGGACAGCGGGGACACCGGGACCCCTCCCCTGGGGACAGCGGGGACACCGGGACCCCTCCCCTGGGGACACCGGGGACACCGGGGACACTGGGACCCCTCCCCTGGGGACATTGGGGACACCGGGACCCCTCCCCTGGGGACACCGGGGACACCGGGGACACTGGGACCCCTCCCCTGGGGACATTGGGGACACCGGGACCCCTCCCCTGGGGACACCGGGACCCCTCCCCTGGGGACACCGGGGACAGCGGGACCCCTCCCCTGGGACACCGGGGTCAGCGGGACCCCTCCCCTGGGGACAGCGGGGACACCGGGACCCCTCCCCTGGGGACATTGGGGACAGCGGGACCCCTCCCCTGGGGACATTGGGGACACTGGGGACACCGGGACCCACCCCCTGGGGACAGCGGGACCCCTCCCCTGGGGACACCGGGGACACCGGGACCCCTCCCCTGGGGACACTGGGGACACCGGGACCCCCTCCCCTGGGGACAGCGGGGACATGGGGGACACTGGGGGACACTGGGGGACACGGGGACCCCTCCCCTGGGGACACCGGGGGACACTGGGGGACACCGGGACCCCTCCCCTCGGGGACACCCCGTGACCCCTGACCTGGGGGGACATTTGGGACATTGACCCTTGACCTGGGGGCACCTGCGACCCCCGCCTGGGCTGTCCCCTTAACGAGTGACCCCAATAAAGCCTTTGAGCGGCGCCGCCGCCATTGCCGGACCCAAAATCGCCGCAATTCGCCCCAAAACCGCGGGGGGGCGGGGGCCTGGGCGCGATAGCCACGCCCTCCTCACCGCTGATTGGCTGAGCCGCGCGTCCATCACCAGTGGGCGGGACAACTGCGAGTATCTCTCTTTTCCTGCCGCTGATTGGCTGAACCGCGCGTCCATCACCAGTGGGCGGGACAACCGCGAGTCTCTCTCTTCCCGCTGGTGATTGGCTGGGACGCCGCTCTTATCAACCAATGAGCGCGGCGCTTGCGAGTCACGTGGAGCAGAGCGCGCTGTTCCCGCTGCTGATTGGCTGAGGGCGGAGGGGCGGCACTTCCGGGAACGCGGCGGGAGCGGCGTGAGGGACCGGGAGGAACCGGGAGGAACCGGGAGGAACCGGGGGGGTCCCGGAGCGTCCCGGAGGGGTCCAGCCGCCCCCAGCCCGTCCCGCAGCGGCTCGGGGGCCGCTCCGAGGCGGCTCCCGGGGCCAATCCCGGTTTGGTTCCCGTTCCCGAGGCCGTTCCCGGTTCTCGGCTCCGGTGCGGCCGCCATGGGCCGCCGCAAGTCGAAGCGGAAGCCGCCCCCCAAGAAGAAGATGACGGGGACGCTGGAGACTCAGTTCACTTGTCCCTTCTGCAACCACGAGAAGTCGTGCGACGTCAAGATGTGAGCGGGGGGCACCGGGGACACCGGGGGGCACCGGGGAGCACCGGGGGGCACCGGGAACGGGCGGCGGAGGAGCCCAGGGGGGTTGGGAAGCGGAGATGGGGGGGGGCGTGACGGTGGCGGGAGGAAACGGCTCCGGTGTGGGGGGCGGGGGGGTCCCGGGACGGATCCCGGGGGTCCCAGGAGGGATCCCGGGGGTCCCGGGACGGGTCCCGGGGGGGTTCACAGCCCCGTCCTGCCCCGCCAGGGACCGTGCCCGGAACACCGGGGTGATCTCGTGCACCGTGTGCCTGGAGGAGTTCCAGACCCCCATCACCTGTATCCTTACCGGGACCCCCCCCCCGAACCGGGAACCCCCAAACCGGGACCCCCCCCCGAACCGGGAACCCCAAACCGGGACCCCCCCCTGCACCACCGGGAACCCTGAACCGGGAACCCCCAAACCGGGACCCCCCCCGAGTCCTTAACGGCCCCCCCAGACCTGTCGGAGCCCGTGGACGTTTACAGCGATTGGATCGACGCCTGCGAGGCCGCAAACCAGTGACACCCCCGGGGACAGGGGACAGTGTCACCCCCTGGGACTGGTGACACCCCCTGGGGACAGGGGACACCCCCAGGGACACCCCCTGGACACAGTGTCACCCCCTGGGACCCGTGACACCCCCTGGGGACAGGGGACACCCCCAGGGACACCCCCGGGGACAGGGGACACCCCCAGGGACACCCCCTGGACACAGTGTCACCCCCTGGGACCCGTGACACCCCCTGGGGACAGGGGACACCCCCAGGGACACCCCCGGGGACCCAGTGACACCGCCCCGGGATTGGTGACACCCCCTGGGACCGGTGACACCCCCCGGTGACACCCCCAGGGATCGGTGACACCCCCAGGGACACCCCCAGGAATCAGTGACACCTTCCCAGAACTGGTGACACCCCCGGTGACACCCCCAGGGACCCGGTGACACCCCCGGTGACACCCCCAGGGACCCGGTGACACCCCCGGTGACACCCCCCAGGACTGGTGACACCCCCCTGGGGACCGGTGACACCCCCAGTGACACCTCCCGGGATTGGTGACACCCCCGGGGATTGGTGACACCCTCTGGGACTGATGACATCCCCGGTGACACCCCCTGGGACCCCCGTGACACCCTTGGTGACACCCCCAGGGACTGGTGACACCCTTGGTGACATCCCTGGAACCTGGTGACACCCCTGGTGACACCCCCTGGGGACCGGTGACACCCCTGGTGACACCTCCAGGGATTGGTGACACCCCTGGTGACACCCCCAGGACCCGGTGACACCCCCAGGGATCAGTGACACCCCCTGGGATTGGTGACACCCCCCGGTGACACCCCCAGTGACACCCCAGGACCGGTGTGGGGGTGACATCTGCTCGTCCCCAGGGGGATTTGGGGACATTGGGACAGCGGTGACGCGTTTTGGGGAGAGCTGGGCTGGAATAAACACCCTGAGGTGTCACCTGTGCCTCGGTGTCCCTTTGGTGTCCCTCAGTGTCCCCTCAGTGTCCCCTCAGTGTCCCCTCAATGTCCCCTCAGTGTCCCCTCATTGTCCCCCAGTGTCCCCAGTGTCCCCCCAGTGTCCCCCAGTGTCCCCCAGTGTCCCCCCCAGTGTCCCCAGTGTCCCCAGTGTCCCCCAGTGTCCCCCAGTGTCCCCCAGTGTCCCCTCAGTGTCCCCTCAGTGTCCCCCCAGTGTCCCCAGTGTCCCCAGTGTCCCCCAGTGTCCCCAGTGTCCCCAGTGTCCCCAGTGTCCTCTCAGTGTCCCCAGTGTCCCCAGTGTCCCCCCAGTGTCCCCTCAGTGTCCCCCCAGTGTCCCCAGTGTCCCCTCGGTGTCCCCTCAGTGTCCCCTTGGTGTCCTTCAGTGTCCCCTCAGTGTCCCCAGTGTCCCCCAGTGTCCCCCAGTGTCCCCAGTGTCCCCCAGTGTCCCCAGTGTCCAGCAGTGTCCCCAGTGTCCCCCCGTGTCCCCCCAGTGTCCCCAGTGTCCCCAGTTTCCCCAGTGTCCCCCAGTGTCCCCAGTGTCCCCCCAGTGTCCCCAGTGTCCCCTCAGTGTCCCCAGTGTCCCTCAGTGTCCCCCAGTGTCCCCAGTGTCCCTCAGTGTCTCCCCAGTGTCCCCAGTGTCCCCAGTGTCCCCAGTGTCCCCAGTGTCCCCAGTGTCCCCTCAGTGTCCCCTCAGTGTCCCCTCAGTGTCCCCTCAGTGTCCCCCCAGTGTGTCCCCAGTGTCCCCATTGTCCCCAGTGTCCCCCCAGTGTCCCCAGTGTCCCCCAGCACCATTTCCTTTGCCTGTGGTTTTTATTGTGCCTCTCGGTGGCTCCACACGTGGCGGGGGCCGAACCCCCCGGGTTCCTCCCCCGGTTCCTCCCCCGGTACCGGGAACGCCCCCGGTGCCGCTCCTGGTACCTCCACGGGAGCTCCCCCAGTACCGGCAGCGGCACCGGGGGCTCTCCTGGTACCTCCCCAGGTACCGGCACCGGGGGCTCTCCCGGTACCTCCCCAGGAGCTCCCGCAGGTACCGGGAACGCCCTCGGTGCCTCCTCAGGAGCTCCCGCAGGTACCGGCACCGGGGGCTCTCCCGGTACCTCCCCAGGAGCTCCCCCCGGTACCGGCAGTGGCCCCGGGGGCTCTCCCAGTCCCCGGGGGCGGCACCGGGGGCTCTCCAGTCCCCGGGGGCAGCACCGGGGGCTCTCCCGGTACCGGCAGTGGCCCCGGGGGCTCTCCAGTCCCCGGGGGCAGCACCGGGGGCTCTCCTGGTACCGGGGGCAGCACCGGGGGCTCTCCTGGTACCGGGGGGCAGCACCGGGGGCTCTCCCGGTACCAGCACCGGCACCGGGGCCTCTCCTGGTACCGGGGGCGGCACCGGGGGCTCTCCAGTCCCCGGGGGCAGCACCGGGGGTTCTCCCGGTACCGGCGGTGGCCCCGGGGGCTCTCCCATCCCCGGGGGCGGCACCGGGGTCTCTCCTGGTACCGGGGGCAGCACCGGGGGCTCTCCCGGTACCAGCACCGGCACCGGGGTCTCTCCCATCCCCGGGGGCGGCCGGGGCGAGCTGGGTGAAGCCGGTGAGCAGCGGTGTCGGGGGCGCGGGGGGCGAGCGGCGGCTACTGCGAGTTGTAGAGGCCGTGGTGGCCGTCGTAGCCGTCGGGGGCCAGCAGCTCGGGCCCCCCGCAGTATTTGGGGTCGTAGACCTGGCGGGGGAGGCCGTAGACGGTCATGCCCTGCTGGGACGCGCCCTTGTTGCTGCCCATCTGCAGCCCGATGGTCAGAGTGTCGCAGTGCTCCATGCCCAGCGCCGGCTCGAAGATCTGACGCTTGGTGCCCGGAGCCGTCATCCCCGCCTGGGACGGGACGGGGTTGGGGGTGGGGGGTGGTGGGGAGACCCCCACTCACCCCCAGGAGGGGTCACTGTGTCCCCTCTGTCCCCTGCACTGGTGTGGTGACACCCCAACTGCTCTGGGACAGGATTGGGGTTGGGGGGTGGTGAGGAGACCCCCACTCACCCCCAGAGCAGCCTCTGTGTCCCCTTTGTCACCTGCACTCGTGTGGTGACACCCCAACTGCTCCAGGGTTGGTGGTGGTGGGGAGACCCCCACTCACCCCCAGGAGGGGTCACTGGGTCCCCTCTGTCCCCTGCACTGGTCTGCTCTGGGTGGGGGGTTTGGGGTTGGGGGTGGTGAGGAGACCCCCACTCACCCCCAGGGGTCACTGGGCAGCCTCTGTGTCCCCTTTGTCACCTGCACTGGTCTGGTGACCCCCCAGCTGCTCCAGGGTTGGTGGTGATGGGGAGACCCCCACTCACCCTGAGGAGGGGTCACTGTGTCCCCTCTGTCCCCTGTCTGTCTGTCCGTCTGTCCCCACCTGGCTGGCCCCTGTCTGTCTGTCCGTCTGTCCCCCCTGTCTGTCCGTCTGTCCCCACCTGTCTGTCCGTCTGTCCCCTGTCTGTCTGTCCGTCTGTCCCCTGTCTGTCTGTCCGTCTGTCCCCCCCGTCTGTCCGTCTGTCCCCACCTGTCTGTCCGTCTGTCCCCTGTCTGTCTGTCCCCACCTGGCTGGCCCCTTTGTTGGTGCCCATCTGGAGGCTGATGGTGGCCTGGTCCAGGGGTTGATCGGTTCCCAGTTTGGGGTCGTAGAGGTGTCGCCGTGTCCCGTACGCCGTCATTCCCTGCTGGCTGGCGAACTTATTGGTGCCCATCTGGGGACGGTGACGGTGACGGTGTCACCAGCTGTCCCCAACAACCCCCCCCCCCGGCCGCCTGTCCCCTCCCCCGGTGTCCCCCGGTGTCACCTGCAGCCCGATGATGTTCCTGCCCTCGCGCAGCTTCTCGGGGTGGAAGCGCCGCTGCTGCTTCTCCGCGTATTTCACCCCCAGCCCCACCTTGTTCCCCTTTGTCTTGGCCTGGTGGGGGCCGGGGGGTTGGGGAGGGGGCTCACGAGGCCTCCCCAGACCCCAAATACCCCCCAGACCCCAAATACCCTCCCCAGACCCCAAATACCCTCCCCAGACCCCAAATACCTTCCCCAAATCCCCCCCAGACCCCAAATCCCCTCCCCAGACCCCAAATACTTCCCCCAAATCCCCTCCCCAGACCCCAAATACCCTCCCCAGACCCCAAAATCCCCTCCTCAAATCCTAAATGCCTTCCCCAGACCTGAAATACCTCCCCAGACCCCAAAACTCCCTCCCCAGACCCCAAATACCCCCCAGACCCCCAAACCCCCTCCCCAAATCCCAAATCCCCTCCCCAGACCCCAAATACCCTCCCCGGACCCCAAAATCCCCTCCTCAAATCCTAAATGCCTTCCCCAGACCTGAAATACCTCCCCAGACCCCAAAACCCCCCTCCCAAATCCCCTCCCCAGACCCCAGATCCTCTCCCCAAATCTCCTCCCCAGACCCCAAATACCCCCCAGACCCCAAATCTGAGATCCCCCTCCCCAAATCCCAAATCCCCCTCCCCAGAGCCCAAACCCCCTCCCCAAACCCCAAATACCCTCCCCAGACCCCAAATTCCCCCCTCTGGACCCCCCCCAGCTGAGGGAGCAGCGCGTGGCCGTTCTCCTCCAGGGGGACACCGGGACCCTCCAGAGCCTCCCAGACCCCCCAGGACTCCCCGGGACCCCTCAATCCCCCCCAGGACCCCCCAGGACCCCCCAGGACCCCCCCAGGACCCCCCCGAGGGCTCACCTGGCTGGCCAGGGCGATGAGGGTGGACTGCACCTGGGTGTGGTTGGTGTTCTCAAAGAGGTCGTTGGCCTCGAAGATGTCGTGGGGCTTCACCCCGTAGCGCGTGATGGCCCTCAGGAAATTCCCGATGTTCTCCAGCTGCGGATCCCAGGAGGATTTGGGGTCAGGAGCCCCCCCAGACCAAAATCCCAGGAGGATTTGGGGTCAGGATCCCCCCCAGACCAAAATCCCAGGTGGATTTGGGGTCAGGATCCCCCCCAGACCAAAATCCCAGGTGGATTTGGGGTCAGGATCCCCCCCAGACCAAAATCCCAGGTGGATTTGGGGTCAGGAGCCCCCCTGGACCCTCCCCAAAATCCCAGGAGGATTTGGGGTCAGGAGCCCCCCTGGACCCTCCCCAAAATCCCAGGTGGATTTGGGGTCAGGACCCCCCCGGGGATCCCAGGTGGATTTGGGGTCAGGACCCCCCCGGACCCTCCCCAAAATCCCCGGGTTTGGGGTTTCCTCTCACCTTGTGCCAGTTCTGGACGGGGTCGTTCACCTTGGGCACCGAGCCCGGCTGGAGTTTATTGATGAGCCTGGAGGGGTCACAGGTGGGGTCACAGGTGAGGTCACAGGTGGGGTCACAGGTGAGGTCACAGGTGGGGTCACAGGTGAGGTCACAGGTGGGGTCACAGGTGAGGTCACAGGTGAGGTCACAGGTGGGGTCAGCACAGGGGGGTCACAGGTGGGGTCAGCACAGGGGTCACAGGTGAGGTCACAGGTGAGGTCAGCACAGGTGAGGTCACAGGTGAATTCATCACAGGTGGGGTCACAGGTGAAGTCAAAGGTCAGGGGTCAGTCCAGGTGAGGTCACAGGTGAGGTCACAGGTCAGGGGTCAGCCCAGGTGAGATCACAGGTGAGGTCACAGGTGAGGTCACAGGTCAGGGGTCAGCCCAGGTGAGGTCACAGGTGAGGTCAAAGGTCAGGGGTCAGCCCAGGTGAGGTCACAGCAGAGGTCAAAGGTCAGGGGTCAGCCCAGGTGAGGTCACAGGTCAGGGGTCAGCCCAGGTGAGGTCACAGGTGGGGTCAGGGATCAGCCCAGGTGAGGTCACAGGTCAGGGGTCAGCCCAGGTGAGGTCACAGGTGAGGTCACAGGTGAGGTCACAGGTCAGGGGTCAGCCCAGGTGAGGTCACAGGTGAGGTCACAGGTGAGGTCACAGGTCAGGGGTCAGCCCAGGTGAGGTCACAGGTGAGGTCACAGGTGAGGTCACAGGTCAGGGGTCAGCCCAGGTGAGGTCACAGGTCAGGGGTCAGTCCAGGTGAGGTCACAGGTGAGGTCAGCCCAGGTGAGGCTCGGGGTTCAGATCCCGATTCCAGCGGGGTTTGGGGGGGTCAGGGGCCGGGACCAGGGACCGATTGATGTCCCCAGGGCTCAGGGGGCTCCGTACTCGCAGAGGATGACGCCGTCCTTGAGCCCGTCCATGAAGTTGTCACCGATCCTCCGGCCCGTGGTGGCCTCGATCCAGGCGCGGAGCTCCCGCTCGTGCTGCGGGTCGTACTTCTGGGCCAGCTGTGGGGACACGGCACCGTGGGGACACCGCCGGGGGGCTGGGGGGGCTGGGGGACACGGCCCGGGGGGCTGGGGGACACGGCTGGGGGGCTGGGGGGGCTTGGGGACACCGCCGGGGGGCTGGGGGACAGCACCGGGGGGCTGGGGGACACCGCCGGGGGGCTGGGGGGGCTTGGGGACACGGCTGGGGGGCTCGGGGACACAGCCCAGGGGCTCGGGGACAGCCCGGGGGGCTGGGGGGGCTCGGGGACACGGCTGGGGGGCTGGGGGGGCTCGGGGACACAGCCCAGGGGCTTGGGGACAGCCCTGGGGGGCTGGGGGACACGGCCGGGGGGCTGGGGGGGCTTGGGGACAGCCCCGAGGGGCTTGGGGACAGCCCTGGGGGGCTGGGGGACACGGCCGGGGGGCTGGGGGGGCTCGGGGACACGGCCCGGGGGATGCGGGGACACCGCCAGGGGACTCGGGGACAGCAGCGCGGGACTCGGGGGGTTCGGGGACAGACCCGGGGGGCTGGGGGACACGGTCGGGGGGCTCGGGGACAGACCCGGGGGATGCGGGGACATGGTCGGGGAGCTCGGGGACAGCACCGGGGGACTCGGGGACACCTCCGGGAGGACGCGGGGACAGACCCGGGGGGTTCGGGGACATCGTCGGGGGACTCGGGTGGCTCGGGGACAGCCCCGGGAGGACGCGGGGGGATGCGGGGACAGCCCTGGGGGACTCGGGGACAGCCCGGGAGGACTCGGAGACGCCTCCGGGAGGACGCGGGGACAGACCCGGGGGGCTCGGGGGGTTCGGGGACAACCCCGGGGGGATGCGGGGACAGCCCCCAGGGACTCGGGGACATCGTCGGGGGACTCGGGTGGCTCGGGGACAGCCCCGGGAGGACTCGGGGAGCTCGGGGACAGCCCCGGGAGGACGCAAGGACAGCCCCGGTGGACTCGGGGACCTCGGGGACAGCCCTGGGGGGATGCGGGGACAGGACCGGGAGGACGCGGGGACAGACTCGGGGGATTCGGGGACATCGTCGGGGGACGCGGGTGGCTCGGGGACAGCCCCGGGAGGACGCGGGGGGATGCGGGGACAGCCCCGGGGGACTCGGGGACCTCGGGGACAGCACCGGGGGTCTCGGGGAGCTCGGGGACAGCCCCGGGGGGACTCGGAGACACCTCCGGGAGGACCCGGTGACACCGCCGGGAGGACGCGGTGTCGCGGAGAGCGCGGAGGAAACACCGTAAATGGCATTTCGGGGACACCCTCAGCCGCCAATCCCCGGTGCCCCCCGGTTTCCCCCCTCCGGGGGTGTCCGGACCCCCCTCCCGCCCCGCCCCGGTTCCCCCCCCGCGCTCCGGGAGCCGCGGGCGACCGGGCCGGCCGAACCTTTGCCCATATATAGCCCCGGGCCGGGGCCGCCGCCGCCCGCCCGCCGCGCTCCGCCGCCTTATAAGGGCTCACGGCGGGGCCGGGGGGCTCCGGGGCCCCCCCGGGCCGCCGATCTCCCCCCTCCGTTAACCCTTAACGGGCCGGATCCCCCCCGCTCCCCGCCGTGTCCGGTATCTCCCGCCCCCCCCGGCTCACCCCGAGCGCTCCCGTTAACCCTTAACGGGGCGGCACCGGCGGGACCCCCCCCCCGCAGCTCCTGGGGGGGGTCCCCGCTCCGTTCCGGTGTCGCCCACTCCCCTCCGCAGCCCCGGTGTGGCCGCTGCCTCCGGTGCCCGCAGAGGGGTCGGGGGTCCCGCGGGCCACCGGAATTCCCTCCGGTTTAACCCTTAACGAGCCGGTGTCCCGCAGGTCCCCCCCCACTCCGGTGTCGCCCCCTCCCCTCCCTCATCCCGGTGCCTCCGCGGGGTTCGGAGCTCCCCGGGCGGCCCAACGCCCTCCCCGGTAAACCGGGGCCCGGTGGGACCCCCGGGGGGGCTGCGGGGACACCCCGGTACCGCCCCCCGCCCGTCCCGGTGCCCGTCCCGTCCCTCCCGGGGCAGCACCAGGGACAGCGCCGGGTCCCGGCCCCGCTCCCGCCGGCTCCCGCCGCGACCCCCGCCCGCCCCCGGAGCCGCCGCCCCAACCGGGGGAACGGAGCGGGGGTCGCTCCTCCCCGGAGCCGCCCGGATCCCCCCGGTTCGGTTCGGTTCGGTGCCGCTCACCTTGTTCTTCACCTCTGCCGAGAGCCCGTAGGCCGGGCCGCGGTTGAAGTGCGCGTTGGACATTCCGGGGGTCCCGGGGGGGGTCTCGGTGGCTCCGGTGGGGTCGCGGCGGGCGGCTCACGCCGGTTCGGGGCTGTCCCGGGTGGGTTCGGGGCTGTCCCGGGTGGGTTCGGGGCGGTCCCGGGTGGGTTCGGTGCCCTCGGGTGGGGTCGGTGCCCTCGCTCGGTGCCTCCCGGTGCCGTCCCGGCGCCGCCGCCACTTTTAAAAGTGGGCGGTGGGCGCGGAGCCCCCCCCGGGCCGGGGCGGCCGCAGCCAATCCGCGGCCTCCGCCGCGCTGACGTCACGGCGGGGCGGGTGATGGCGTCATTTTTTCCACATTTAGCGGGGGGGATCCCGGCGGGGGGATCCCGGGGGGGGGCACCGGGGAGTCCCGGAACGGCTCCCCCCGCCCCAAATCAGCCGTTCCCCGCTCTCCCCCCTCCCACCGGGCACCCGCGACCCCCCCCGGGTCATCTTTGTGTCCCCCCCAGAGCGGGGACCCCCCCCGGGTCACCTGGGGGTCCCCACCGTGCCTTGGGGACCCCCCCCGGGTCACCGGGGTGTCCCCACCGTGCCTTGGGGACCCCCCCCCGGGACACCGGGGGTCCCCACCGTGCCTTGGGGACCCCCCCCGGGTCACCGGGGGTCCCTTCCCGGGACATTTGGGACCCCCCCCCGGAACCCCCCCAGGACAGCGCGGTTCGGTCCCCGCCGCGTGTCCCCCCCCCCTCCCCGCTCGGTGCCGTCACCGGATCGGACTCCGCCGCCCCCTCGGGGGGAGGACACGTCACGGGTGGGGAATCTCCCCCTCCCCCACCCCCGGCCCATCCCCCCCCGCCACTCCGGGACCCCCCCAGGGACGGGGGGAACACCCAGGATCCCCCTCCCCCCACTCAGGGGTTTGGGGAACCCCTCGCCCCCCCCCGCCGTTCCCATTTAACGGTGACATCATCGTTAAACCCCCCTCGTGACGTCACCGCGTGTCCCCCGTCCCTGAGCTCATCCCGGGGTCCCGCTGTGACGTCACGGGGGAACCCCCTCAGAGCCCCGCCCCCCGCGCTGGTCACAGCCAATCACCGCGCTCGTCACAGCCGAGGATAAAAGCCGCGCTGCGATTGGCTGCGCCGGGAGGCCCCGCCCCCTGACCCCGAGGCGCGGGGTCAGAGCCAAGATGGCGGCGCCCAGCGGCGCCACCCGGTGTGGGGACAGCGGGGCCCGGTGACCCCGGAACCGCGACACCGCCGGGGACATGAGGCTGAGCTGGCTCCGGGCGCTGCCCCGGGGGCGCTGGGGCGGGCCCGCGCTTCCAGAGGTGCGCGGGGGAGCCTGGCGGGCGCGGGGACACGGGGGGGGACACGGGTGGGGTGACACGGGGACACGCGGGGGACACGGGGGGGACACGCGGGGGGGACACGGGGGGGACACGGGGACAGCTGTGGTGACCCCTTTTCTCCCCTCCCCCAGCTCTGCCGCAGCTTGTGCCAGCGCCCGGCGCGTGTCCCCAGCGAGGGGGGCGACACCGCGGGGACACCGAGGGGTGGCGGCCACGCCGAGGGTGACACCCGGAGGGGCGACACCTCGGGGGGTGACACCTCGGGGGGTGACACCTCCAGGGGTGACACCCCGAGGGGTGACACCCCGAGAGGCAACACCTCGAGGGGTGACACTCCGGGGGGTCACACCTCAGGGGGCAGCACCTGGAGGGGTGACACCTCAAAGGGTGACACTCTAGGGGGTGACACCCAAGGAGGTGACACCTCGAGGGGTGACACCTCAGGGGGTGACACTCTGGGGGATGACACCTCAAAGGGTGGCACTTCAAGGGGTCACACCTCAAAGGGTGGCACTCTAGGGGGTCACAGCTCAAGGGGTGACACTCTCGGAGGTAACACCTCAGCAGGTGACACCTCAAGGTGTGACACCCCAGGAGGTGACACCTCAAGGTGTGACACCCCAGGAGGTGACACCCCAAGGGGTGACACTCTCGGAGGTGACACCCCAGGAGGTGACACCTCCACCGGCAGCACCTCCAGGGTCCCTCCCCGCCGCCTCCGCTCGCACAAGACTCACCACCATGACCACCATGACCACCATGACCACCATGACCACGGTGACCACCAGGATGACCACGATGGCCACCATGACGGTGGCCGCGGTGGCCCGGCGGCGTTCGAGGCTGCTCTCCGTGCCCTGTCCCAGGCCCCGGCGGGTCGCGGCGGGCGCCTGGCGCTGGTGGAGGCGGCGCTGGCGGCGATGGCGGCGCTGGGGGCCGAGCGGAGCCTGGCCGGGTACAACGCGCTGCTGCGGCTGCTGCCCCGCGGGCCGTGGGTGCCCCGGGGGCCGCTGCAGCGCCTGCTCTTCCCCTTCCCGCGGCAGCAGGAGTGCGGGCTGCGCCTGCTGGAGCAGATGGAGAGATACGGTACGGGCTGGGGACACCTTGGGGACACTTTGGGGACACTTTGGGGACACTCTGGGGTGGCTCCAGGTGTTGTTGGTTGTGGTTCGCTCGTGGTTGTTCTGGGGGTGTTTGGTGGCTTCGTGTGTCCCCAGTGTTCACAGTCCCCACAATTTCTCCGATGTCACCAAGTGTTCCCACTGTCCCCAATGTCCCCATTGTCCCCATTGTCCCTGCTGTCCCCAGGTGTGATTCGAGACACCGAGACGCTGTTCCTGCTGTTGTCACCCATTGTCCCCAATGTCCCCAATGTCCCCACTGTCCCCACTGTCCCCAGGTGTGATTCCAGACACCGAGACACGGTTCCTGCTGTTGTCACTCACTGTCCCCATTGTCCCCACTGTCCCCAGGTGTGATGCCGGATGCAGAGACGCTGTTCCTGCTGTTGTCACCCATTGTCCCCAGTGTCCCTAGGTGTGATTCCGGACACCAAGACACGATTCCTGCCACTGTCACCCATTGTCCCCATTGTCCCCAATCCCCCCGTTGTCCCCAGGTGTGATTCTGGACACTGAGACGTGGTTCCTGCTGTTGTCACCCATTGTCCCCGTTGTCCCCCCATTGTCCCCATTGTCCCCACTGTCCCCACTGTCCCCAGGTGTGATGCCGGACGCAGAGACGCTGTTCCTGCTGCTGTCACCCATTGTCCCCATTGTCCCCACTGTCCCCAGATGTGATTCCAGACACCGAGACGCTGTTCCAGCCATTGTCACTCACTGTCCCCACTGTCCCCAGGTGTGATGCCGGACGCAGAGACGCTGTTCCTGCTGTTGTCACTCACTGTCCCCGTTGTCCCCAGGTGTGATGCCGGACGCGGAGACGCTGTTCCTGCTGTTGTCACTCACTGTCCCCATTGTCCCCACTGTCCCCACTGTCCCCAGGTGTGATTCCAGACACCGAGACGCTGTTCCAGCCATTGTCACTCACTGTCCCCATTGTCCCCACTGTCCCCAGGTGTGATGCCGGACGCAGAGATGCTGTTCCTGCTGTTGTCACTCACTGTCCCCGTTGTCCCCAGGTGTGATGCCGGACGCAGAGACGCTGTTCCTGCTGTTGTCACTCACTGTCCCCGTTGTCCCCAGGTGTGATGCCGGACGCAGAGACGCTGTTCCTGCTGCTGGGGGTGTTCGGGCCGCGCAGCCGGCCGGTGCGGAAGGTGCAGCGGATGCTGTTCTGGCTGCCCCGGTTCCGTCACCTGGACCCGCACCCGCTGCCCCCCGAGCTGCCCCCGGCCGGGCTGGGCACGGCACAGCTGGCACTGCGGCGCATCGAGCCCGACCCCGCGGCCACCGTCACTGTCATACAGGTGGGGACATGGGGGGACATGGGGGGACACCTGGGGGAACAGGTGGGGACATGGGGGGACAGGGGGGGACATGGGGGGACCCCGCGGCCACTGTCACCGTCATACAGGTGGGGACATGGGGGGACAGGTGTCATCGTCACTGTCATACAGGTGGGGACATGGGGGGACAGGTGTCACTGTCATCCAGGTGGGGACACGGGGGGACACCTGGGGGAACAGGGGAGGGGACAGGGGAGGGACCCTGCGGCCACCGTCACTGTCATACAGGTGGGGACACAGGGGGACAGGTGTCACCGTCACTGTCATCCAGGTGGGGACATGGGGGGACATGGGGGGACAGGGGAGGGGACAGGGGAGGGGACAGGGGAGGGACCCCGCAGCCAGCGTCACCATCATACAGGTGGGGACATGGGGGGGACAGGTGTCACCGTCACTGTCATACAGGTGGGGACATGGGGGGACAGGTGCCATCGTCACTGTCATACAGGTGGGGACACGGGGGGACATGGGGGGACAGGGGAGGGGACAGGGGAGGGACCCTGCGGCCATCGTCACTGTCATACAGGTGGGGACACGGGGGGGGACATGGGGGGGACATGGGGGACCCCGCAGCCATCGTCACTGTCATCCAGGTGGGGACATGGGGGGGACATGGGGGGACGGGGGGGGACTCCTGGGGGGACATGGGGGGGACACCTGGGGGGACATGGGGGGGACCCTGTGGCCACCGTCACCGTCATCCAGGTGGGGACATGGGGGGACACCTGGGGGGGACAGGTATGGGACCCCACTGTCACCATCATCCAGGTGGGGACATGGGGGGGGACATGGGGGGACATGGGGGGGACAGGTGTCACCGTCACCGTCATCCAGGTGGGGACACGGGGGGGACATGGGGGGGACGTGGGGGGACACATGGGGACAGGGGGACATGGGGAGGGGACACCTGGGGAGGGGAGACACCTGGAGTGACCCCCCCCGTCCCCTCCGTGTCCCCATCCCGCAGCGGCCGGTGCCGGACACGGGGGAGGACGAAGGCTCTGTCCAGCCCTACATCGTCAGTGAGTTCTGGGGGGGCTGGGAGGGGTCCCCGCTTTGGTTTTGGGTTTGAGGATGCTTGGGAGGGTTTTGGGGGGCTCTGGGAGGGGGTTTGGGGTCCCTGGGGTGGATTTGGGGGTCTCTGGGGTGGATTTTGGGGTCCCTGGGCTGGGTTTGGGGTCCCTGAGCCGGGTTCTTGGGGTCCCTGGGGGTTTGGGGTCCCTGGGCCGGGTTTTTGGTACCTGGGCCGGGTTTGGGGGGTTCCCTGGTGTGGATTTTGGGGTCCCTGGGCTGTATTTTGGGGTCTCTGGGCCGGGTTTTTGGGGTCCCTGGGTGTTTGGGGTCCCTGGGCTGTATTTTGGGGTCCCTGGGCTGTGTTTTGGGGTCCCTGGTGTGGATTTTGGGGTCCCTGGGCTGTATTTTGGGGTCCCTGGGCCGGTTTTTGGGGTCCCTGGGCTGTATTTTGGGGTCCCTGGGCTGTATTTTGGGGTCCCTGAGCCGGTTTTTGGGGTCCCTGAGCCGGTTTTTGGGGTCCCTGGTGTGGTTTTTGGGGTCCCCAAGCTGTCCCCCATGGCAGGCTCGCAGAGCCCCGAGCAGCGGGAGCTCCTGGCCCAGCACGACCCGTCCCGGCCGGTGTTCGTGGAGGGGCCGTTCCCCATCTGGCTCCGCGGGACCCCCCAAAAATACTTCGTGTTACGGGGGGACCCCCTGCCCCCGGAGCTCAGGGTGAGTCTGGGAACCACCCCAGAACATTCCAGAACATTCCAGAACCCCCTGCCCCCGGAGCTCAGGGTGAGTCTGGGAATGACCCCAGAACATTCCAGAACATTCCAGAACCCCCTCCCCAGAACCCCCTGCCCCCGGAGCTCAGGGTGAGTCTGGGAACCACCCCAGAACATTCCAGAACATTCCAGAACATTCCAGAACCCCCTGCCCCCCGAGCTCAGGGTGAGTCTGGGAACCACCCCAGAACATTCCAGAACATTCCAGAACCCCCTGCCCCCCGAGCTCAGGGTGAGTCTGGGAACCACCCCAGAACATTCCAGAACATTCCAGAACCCCCTGCCCCCAGAGCTCAGGGTGAGTCTGGGAATGACCCCCAGAACATTCCAGAACATTCCAGAACCCCCTGCCCCCGGAGCTCAGGGTGAGTCTGGGAACCACCCCAGAACATTCTAGAACATTCCAGAACATTCCAGAACCCCCTGCCCAGAACCCCCTGCCCCCCGAGCTCAGGGTGAGTCTGGGGGTCTTGGGGGGGAGAACGACCCCCAGAACATTCCAGACCCCCCAGAACATTCCAGACCCCCAGAACATTCCAGACCCCCCCAGAACATTCCAGAACCCCTCCCCAGAACATTCCATAACCCCCAGAACATTCCAGAAGCCCCAGAATATTCCAGAACCCCCTGCCCAGAGCTTAGGGTGAGTCTGGGGGTCCTGGGGGGGAGAACGACCCCCAGAACATTCCAGACCCCCCAGAACATTCCAGACCCCCCAGAACATTCCAGAAGCCCCAGAACATTCCAGAACCCCAGAACATTCCAGAACCCCCTCCCCAGAACCCCCTGCCCAGAACCCCCTGCCCAGAGCTCTGGGTGAGTCTGGGGGTCCTGGGGGGGAGAACGACCCCCAGAACATTCCAGAAGCCCCAGAACATTCCAGACCCCCCAGAACATTCCAGACCCCCCAGAACATTCCAGAACCCCCAGAACATTCCAGACCCCCCAGAACATTCCAGACCCCCCAGAACATTCCAGAACCCCTCCCCAGAACCCCAGAACATTCCAGAAGCCCCAGAACATTCCAGAACCCCCTTCCCCAGAACCCTGTGTGAGTCTGGGGGTCCTGGGGGGGAGAACGACCCCCAGAACATTCCAGACCCCCCAGAACATTCCAGAAGCCCCAGAACATTCCAGACCCCCCAGAACATTCCAGACCCCCCAGAACATTCCAGACCCCCTAGAACATTCCAGAAGCCCCAGAACATTCCAGAACATTCCAGACCCCCCAGAACATTCCAGAACCCCCAGAACATTCCAGAACCCCAGAACATTCCAGACCCCCAGAACATTCCAGAAGCCCCAGAACATTCCAGAACCCCCAGAACATTCCAGAACCCCCAGCCCAGAACCCCCAGAACATTCCAGACCCCCCAGAACATTCCAGAACCCCTCCCCAGAACCCCAGAACATTCCAGAAGCCCCAGAACATTCCAGAACCCCCTTCCCCAGAACCCTGGGTGAGTCTGGGGGTCCTGGGGGGGGAGAACGACCCCCAGAACATTCCAGACCCCCCAGAACATTCCAGACCCCCAGAACATTCCAGACCCCCCAGAACATTCCAGAACCCCTCCCCAGAACCCCCAGAAATTCCAGACCCCCCAGAACATTCCAGAAGCCCCAGAACATTCCAGAACCCCTCTCCAGAACCCCCCTCCGGACCCCGAGCGCAGTTTTTACTTCCCCCTGCACCTGGAGCTGGATCTGGAGCGCGGCCCCTGGGACGACGACGAGTTCCACGTGGAGCCAGGTTGGGATTTGGGGGGTCTCAGCGGGGTTTTGGGGGGGTCTCAGCGGGGTTTTTGGGGTCCCCCCTGAGCCCCCCCCCCGTTTTGCAGTGGAGGAGGGTCCGGTGTTCGCTCTGTGCGTGGCGGGGGCCGGCGACAGGCGCACCTTGGCCAGGTGGATCTCGGCGCTGCAGGAGCTCAACCCCATCCTGGGGCGCGCCCCCGTCATCTTCCAACTCCTCCCGGGGGGGGACCCCGACCCCCGGGACCCCCAGGACCCCCAGGACCCCCAGACCCCCCGGCTGGGCACCGGGGACCCCCCGGGGGCGGCGCTGGAGCCCCCCGAGGGGCAGAGCCAGGGGGGAGACTCCCCCCCGAAAAACAGCGGGGAATAAACGGGGTGATGATGAGGAGAGGGGGTGTCGTGGTTTTGGGGGGTCTGGGATAATGGGGAGGGGTCTGGGATGATTTTTTGGGGGGTCTGGGATGTTTTTGGGGGGGTTTGGGATGTTGGGGAGGGGGTTTGGAGGGGGTTTGGGGGGTCTGGGATGTTTTTTGGGGGTTTGGGATATTGGGGAGGGGGTCTGGGATGTTTTTTGGGGGGTCTGGGATGTTTTGGGGGGGTTTGGGATGTTGGGGAGGGGGTTTGGAGGGGGTTTGGAGGGGTTTTTTGGGGGGTTTGGGATAAGGTGGGGGTCTGGGATAATGGGGAGGGGGTCTGAGATGTTTTTGGGGGGGTCTGAGATGTTTTTGGGGGGTCTGGGATGTTGGGGAGGGGGTTTGGGGGGTTTGGAGGGGTTTTTGGGGGGGTCTGAGATGTTTTTGGGGGGTCTGAGATGTTTTTTGGGGGGTCTGAGATGTTTTTGGGGGGTCCCAGGTGAATTTTGGGGGTCTCTGGTGAGTTCCGGGGGTCCCTGGTGAGTGTGGGGGGTTCCCGGTGAGTTTTGGGGGGTCCCTGATGAATTCTGGGGGCTCCCGGTGAATTTTGGGGGTCCCTGATGAGTTTTGGGGGGGTCCCAGGTGAGTTTTCGGGGTCCCAGGTGAATTTTGGGGGTCCCTGGTGAGTTTTGGGGGTCTCCAGTGCATTCTGGAGGTCCCCGGTGAGTCGGGGTAGATCCCCGTTGATCAAGCTGGGCTGTTCCCGTTAATTTCGGGGGTCCCTCGGTAGCGGTACCCCCACATTTCCCCCCCGGGGGGTTCAGGGCAGGCCCGGGACCCCCATTGGGGACCCCCCAAAAAAAACCCCCCCCAAACCCCCCGCCAGCACCGCGCATGCGCGCGGCGTGAACCCCTCTGACGTCACCCCCGCGCGCCGCTGACGTCACCCCAGCGCGCCGCGGCATGAGCGCGGCCGAGCGCGGCCCCGGGGGTCCCGGGGGTCCCGGGGGTCCCGAGCCCGGCGGGGGCCGCAAAGCGCGGGGCCGGCCCCGCCTGACCGAGACGGACCGGGCCCGGCGGCGCCTGGAGTCGCGGAAGAAGTACGACGTGCGGCGGGTGTACCTGGGAGAGGCGCACGGGCCCTGGGTGGAGCTGAGGCGCCGCAGCGGATGGAGCGATGCCAAGCTGGCGGCCTACCTGCTGGGGCTGGAGCGCGGGCAGCGCACCGGGAGGCGCGGGTGAGAGCGGGGAGGGGAACCGGGGGACCGGGGGAACCGGGGAGGGGGAGGCACAGGCGGGGGAAAGGGTGGGGAGGGTGGGGGTTCCACACAGAGCCGCGCTGAGGGGGCTGGGGGCGGCGGAGCGGGCCCGGGGAACCGGGAACGGCTCCGGGAGCGGCTCCGGGAACGGCTCCGCGGCTCCGGGAACGGGCCCAGGGCTCTGGGAACGGGCCCGGGACTCCGGGAGCGGCTCCGGGAGCGGCTCCGGGAACGGGCCCGGGGCTCTGGGAACGGCTCCGGGAGCGGCTCCGGGGCTCCGGGAACGGCTCCGGGAACGGCTCCGGGAGCGGCTCCGGGGCTCCGGGGTCTGGGGGCTCCGGGAGCGGCTCCGAGGCTTCGGAAACGGCTCCGGGAACGGCTCCGGGAACGGCTCCGACGCTCCGGGAGCGGCTCTGGGGCTTCGGGAACGGCTCCGGGGTCTGGGGGCTCCGGGAACGGCTCCGGGGCTCCGGGAGCGGCCCCGGCGCTGTCCCCGGTGCTGAAGGGCGCTGGGGAGGGTGGTACCGGCCTTCCTCCTCTTCCTCCTCCTCCTCTTCCTCCTCCTCCTCCTCCTCCTCCCGCCGCGAGCGGGGCCGGGAGCGGCGGGGAGAGGAGGAGGAAGAGGAGGAGGAGGAAGAGGAAGGCCGGGGAGGGATGATGAAGGGTGAGGATGAGGAAGAAAGGCGCATGGATGAAGAGGATGAGGAGGAGCATGAGGCTGGGAGGGAGGAAGGCCGGGCTGAGGGAGCAGGATGAGGATGAGGAAGAGGAGGCTGGGGGGGAGGAAGGCCGGGCTGAGGGAGCAGGATGAGGATGAGGAAGAGGAGGCTGGGGGGGAGGAAGGCCGGGCTGAGGGAGCAGGATGAGGATGAGGAAGAGGAGGCTGGGGGGGAGGAAGGCTCTGGGGGTCCTGCTGAAGCCCCCTCCCCTCTCTCCCCCCCCTCTGTGTCCACAGCAAACCCTGGGAGCAGCTCCCGAAAAAACCCAAACGCAAAAAAAGTGAGAGAAAAGGGATTGGGGGGGCTGGGAACGGATCTGGGGGGGCTGGGAACGGATCTGGGGGGGCTGGGAATGGATCTGGGGGGGCTGGGAACGGATCTGGGGGGCTGGGAATGGATCTGGGGGGGCTGGGAATGAATTTGGGGGGCTGGGAACGGATCTGGGGGGCTGGGAATGGATTTGGGGGGGCTGGGAATGGATCTGGGGGGCTGGGAATGGATTTGGGGGGGCTGGGAATGGATCTGGGGGGCTGGGAATGGATTTGGGGGGGCTGGGAATGGATCTGGGGGGGCTGGGAACGGATCTGGGGGGGCTGGGAATGGATTTGGGGGGGCTGGGAATGGATTTGGGGGGGCTGGGAATGAATTTGGGGGGTGGGAACGAATTTGGGGGGTGGGAATGAATTTGGGGGGGCTGGGAACGGATCTGGGGGGCTGGGAATGGATCTGGGGGGGCTGGGAACGGATCTGGGGGGCTGGGAACGGATCTGGGGGGGCTGGGAACGGATCTGGGGGGGCTGGGAACGGATCTGGGGGGGTGGGAATGGATCTGGGGGGGCTGGGAACGGATCTGGGGGGGCTGGGAATGGATCTGGGGGGGCTGGGAATGAATTTGGGGGGCTGGGAATGGATCTGGGGGGGTGGGAATGAATTTGGGGGGCTGGGAACGGATCTGGGGGGGCTGGAAATGGATCTGGGGGGGCTGGGAATGGATCTGGGGGGGCTGGGAATGAATTTGGGGGGGCTGGGAACGGATCTGGGGGGGTGGGAACGGATCTGGGGGGGCTGGGAATGGATCTGGGGGGGTGGGAATGGATCTGGGGGGGCTGGGAATGGATCTGGGGGGGCTGAGAACGCATCTGGGGGGGCTGGGAATGGATTTGGGGGGCTGGGAATGGATTTGGGGGGCTGGGAACGGATCTGGGGGGGCTGGGAACGGATTGGGGGGGCTGGGAATGAATTTGGGGGGGGGGAACGGATCTGGGGGGGCTGGGAATGAATTTGGGGGGGCTGTGCCTGTCTTTGGTGCCCCATACCCCCTTTTGGTAGCCCATACCCCATCTTTGGTAGCCCAAACCCCAATTTGGTAGCCCATACCCCCCTTTCGTGGCCCGTACTTGTCTTTGGGGTAGCCCATACCTGGTTTTGGTAGCCTGTACCCCATTTTTGGTAGCCCATATCTGGTTTTGGTAGCCCATACCCTTGTTTGGTGGCACATACCTGACTTTGGTAGCCTATTTTCCCCTTTGGTAGCACATACCCTATCTTTGGTAGCCCATACCTGGTTTTGGTAGCCCACACCTGGTTGTGGTAGCCCATACCCCAGTTTGGTAGCCCATACCTGACTTTGGTGACCCATACCTGGTTTTGGTAGCCCACACCTGGTTTTGGTAGCCCACACCTGGTTTTGGTAGCCCATACTCCACTTTGGTAGCCCATACTTTGCTTTAGTAGCCCATACCCCATCCTTGGTAGCCCATACCCGATTTTGGTGACCCATAGCCCCGTTTGGTAGCCCACACCTGATTTTGGTAGCCTGTACCTGGTTTTGGTAGCCCATTTTCCCCTTTGGTAGCCCATACCTGGTTTTGGTAGCCCACACCTGGTTTTGGTAGCCCATACCCCACTTTGGTAGCCCATACCCCATCTTTAGTAGCCCACACCCGATTCTGGTAGCCCACACCTGGTTTTGGTAGCCCACACCTGATTCTGGTAGCCCACACCTGATTCTGGTAGCCCATACCTGGTTTTGGTAGCCCATACCCCACTTTGGTAACCCATACCCCACTTTGGTAACCCATACTCCACTTTGGTAGCCCATACCCCATCTTTACTAGCCCATACCCCCGTTTGGTGACCCACACCTGACTTTGGTAGCCCATACCTGGTTTTGGTAGCCCACACCTGATTCTGGTAGCCCATACCCGGTTTTGGTAGCCCATACCTGGGTTTTGGTAGCCCACACCTGATTCTGGTAGCCCACACCTGATTTTGGTAGCCCATACCCGATTCTGGTAGCCCACACCTGGTTTTGGTAGCCCACACCTGATTCTGGTAGCCCACACCTGGTTTTGGTAGCCCACACCTGATTCTGGTAGCCCATACCTGGTTTTGGTAACCCATACCCCACTTTGGTAGCCCATACCCCAGTTTGGTAGCCCATTTTCTGCTTTGGTAGCCCATACCCCAGTTTGGTAGCCCATACCCCACTTTGGTAGCCCATACCTGGTTTTGGTAGCCTATACCTGACTTTGGTAGCCCATACCCCACTTTGGGTGACCCATACCCCACTTTGGGTGACCCATACCCCAGTTTGGTAGCCCATACCTGGTTTTGGTAGCTCATACCCCACTTTGGTAGCCCATACCCCATCTTTAGTAGCCCACACCCGATTCTGGTAGCCCACACCTGGTTTTGGTAGCCCACACCTGATTCTGGTAGCCCACACCTGGTTTTGGTAGCCCACACCTGATTCTGGTAGCCCACACCTGATTCTGGTAGCCCATACCTGGTTTTGTTAACCCATACCCCACTTTGGTAGCCCATTTTCCCCTTTGGTAGCCCATACCCCAGTTTGGTAGCCCATACCCCATCTTTAGTAGCCCACACCCGATTCTGGTAGCCCACACCTGATTTTGGTAGCCCATACCTGATTTTGGTAGCCCATACCTGATTCTGGTAGCCCATACCCCAGTTTGGTAGCCCATACCCCATCTTTAGTAGCCCACACCCGATTCCGGTAGCCACACCCGATTTCTGGTAGCCCACACCTGGTTTTGGTAGCCCATACCTGGTTTTGGTAGCCCATACCCCATCTTTAGTAGCCCACACCCGATTCCGGTAGCCCACACCCGATTCTGGTAGCCCATACCTGATTCTGGTAGCCCACACCTGGTTTTGGTAGCCCATACCCCATCTTTAGTAGCCCACACCCGATTCCGGTAGCCCTCACCTCCCTGTGCGCTGTCCCCGTGCCGCAGGGCGCCGCCGGAACGTGAACTGCCTGCGGCACGCGGTGATCTGGTACGAGGACCACCGGCAGCGCTGCCCGTACGAGCCGCGGCTGGCGGAGCTGGACCCGTCGGTCGGGCTCTACACCACGGGCCGTGTGGCAATGTGAGCGCGGCCACCGCTACTTCCAGGACCTGCACTCGCCCCTGCGGCCACTCAGCGACTCCGAGGGAGAGGATGGTCAGAGGGGAGGGGGGAGAGGGGGTTGGGGTGAGCAGGGAGGGGTTTGGGGGGGTTTGGGGTGAGCAGGGAGGGGTTTGGGGGGGTTTGGGGTGAGCAGGGAGGGGTTTGGGGGGGTCCTGGGGGTGTGGGAGGGGATTGGGGGGGTCCTGGGGGTTTGGGGGGATTTGGGGTGAGCAGGGAGGGGTTTGGGGGGATTTGGGGTGAGCAGGGAGGGGTTTGGGGGGATTTGGGGTGAGCAGGGAGGGGTTTGGGGGGATTTGGGGTGAGCAGGGAGGGGTTTGGGGGGATTTGGGGGTGAGCAGGGAGGGGTTTGGGGGGATTTGGGGTGAGCAGGGTGGGGTTGGGGGGTCCTGGGGGTGTGGGAGGGGGTTGGGGGTGAGCAGGGTGGGGTTTGGGGGGATTTGGGGTGAGCAGGAGGGGTTTGGGGGGGTTTGGGGTGAGCAGGGAGGGGTTTGGGGGGATTTGGGGTGAGCAGGGAGGGGTTTGGGGGATTTGGGGTGAGCAGGAGGGGTTTGGGGGGATTTGGGGGGTCCTGGGGGTGTGGGAGGGGGTTTTGGGGTGAGCAGGGAGGGGTTTGGGGTGAGCAGGGAGGGGTTTGGGGGGTTTGGGGGGTCCTGGGGGTGTGGGAGGGGATTTGGGGTGAGCAGGGAGGGGTTTGGGGGGATTTGGGGTGAGCAGGGGGGGGGTTTGGGGTGAGCAGGGAGGGGTTGGGGGGGTGGAAGGGGGTCCTGGGGGTGTGAGAGGGGATTTGGGGTGAGCAGGGAGGGGTTTGGGGGGGTTTGGGGTGAGCAGGGAGGGGTTTGGGGGTGAGCAGGGAGGGGTTTGGGGGGTTTGGGGGTGAGCAGGGCGGGGTTTTGGAGGTCCTGGGGGTGTGAGAGGGGATTTGGGGTGAGCAGGAGGGGTTTTGGGGGGTTTGGGGGGTCCTGGGGGGTGTGGGAGGGGGATAGAGGAGGGTTTGGGGGGCTTTGGGGATGGGGTTGAATAATTGGGGGGGGGGGTTTGGGAGGAGATTTTTTAGGGATGAGGATTTTTAGGGGATGAGATTTTAGGGTCTGAGGTATTTTGGAGTCTGATGAGGGATTTTTTGGGGGGGTTTGTTTGGGGTGACACCCCCCCCCCCCCCCCCCCTTGACTCTCCACCTTCCCTCCGCAGCCCTCGGCTCTTCCTCCTCCTCCTCCTCCTCCTCCTCCTCCTCGGGGGGCTGCAGCTCCGGCTCTGAGGCAGCTCCTGGGGGGGGTCCCGCGGTCCCAGCGCCCCCCCCCGGGGGTCCAGCGCCCCCCCCCGAGGCTCTGGAGGCCGTGGTTTGTGTCCCCCTGCCCCTCCCGGCCCGGCCCACCCCTCTGCAGGGACCCCCCCTCCTCATCCTCGCCGGGCCGGGCTGTGAGGCTTTGGGGGGGGCTGCACTTGGATGTGGGGGGGGCACGAGGTGCTGCTGGAAGGGGGGGGGAGCCTTCCCCGCCCCCCCCGTGGAGCCACACCTGCCTAAAACAGGTGAGGGGCGGGGTTAGGGGGGGATTTGGGGGGGGGAAAAAAAGGGGGGGTGAGGGTCTAAAATGGGCTGGGTCAGGTGTTGGGGTCCCCCGGGGGGTCTCACCGGCCCCCACTGATGGCAGAGGAGGATGAGGAGGACCCCCGTGCTGAGGCTGAAGGAGGAGGAGCTGCCCCCTCCCCCCGCAGAGCCGCCCCCCTCCGGAGCCCCCCCGGGAGCCCCCCCCGGCCGAGGAGAGCGAGGGGTCGACGATCATCTACGAGATCCCCAAAGAGCCAGAGAGGTCGGGGGGCTCTGGGGGGCACTGGGGAGGGGGTTTGGGGGGGTCCCTGGGGAGTTTGGGGGTGTCCCTGGGGTGGGGAGGGGGTTTGGGGGGGTCCCTGGGGGGGGTTTAGGGGTGTCCCTGGGGTGGGGAGGGGGCTTTGGGTGTGGGGGTCACATTGGGGAGGGGGTTTGGGGGGGGTCCTGAGGGGGTTTAGGGGTGTCCCTGGGGGTGGGGGAGGGGGTTTGGGGGGTGTCCCTGGGGGGGGTTTGGGGGTGTCCCTAGGGGGGTTTGGGGGTGTCCCTGGGGAGTTTGGGGGTGTCCCTGGGGGGGTTTGGGGGAGTCCCTGGGGGGGTTTGGGGGTGTCCCTGAGGTGGGGAGGGGGTTTTGGGGGGTGTCCCTGGGGAGTTTGGGGGTGTCCCTAGGGGGGTTTGGGGGTGTCCCTGGGGGAGTTTGGGGGGTGTCCCTGGGGTGGGGGAGGGGGCTTAGGGGGGGGGTTCAGGTTTTACCTGAGCGTGTGAGAAACGGGGGGAGCACCTGGGAGGGTGGTGGGGGGGTCAGGGGTTGTTTCATCCGGGGAGATTGAGGATTTTAGGGGGGTTATTTTGGGGAGGGGTCTCAGGTGGGTCACACAAGGCTGCTTTGATACCTGTCCCCCACCTTTTGAGGAGGGGGGGGACGCTCACCCCAGGCTCTGCAGGCGCCGGCGGAGCAGACGGGGCCGAGCCCCCTCCCCAGAGGACCCCCCCTCACCCCTCAGCTGTCCCCACGCCGGCTGCGGGCAGGAGTTCAGCGCCGCCAGCAGCTTCCAGGTACCTGGAAAAGGGGAAAATCACACCCCCAACTCACCTGGGCAGGTTCCCCTCCCTCACCTGTCCCCCTCCCTCACCTGTCCCCCTCCCCCAGAGCCACCTGAAGCTGGCGCACCGCAGGGGCCGCAGCCAGGTGTGCCCCCAGCCCGGCTGCGGGAAGAGCTTTTACCTGGCACAGCACCTGCGCCGGCACATGGGCGTCCACTCAGGTGAGAGCACAGGTGTGTGTGTGTGTCCCCCCAAAATCCCACCTTTGTCCCCCCCAAAATCCCCCCTTTGTCCTCCCAAAATCCCACCTTTGTCCCCCCAAAAATCCCCCTCCCTCCATCCACTCAGGTGAGAGCCCAGGTGTGTGTGTCCCCAAAAATCCCACCTTTGTCCCCCCCAAATCCCACCTTTGTCCCCCCAAATCCCACCTTTGTCCTCCCCAAATCCCCTCTTTGTCCCCCAAAATCCTCCCTCCACCACAAGGGGTTTTACCTGTGAATCCCCCCAAACCTGTGCTGGCAGGTGCTCCCCTCTCAGGTGTGTCCCCAGGTGTGTGTGTCCCCCCAAGTCCCACCTTTGTCCCCCAAAATCCTCCCTCCACCACCAGGAGTTTTACCTGTGAACCCCCCCAAACCTGTGCTGGCAGGTGCTCCTCTCTCAGGTGTGTCCCCTCTCAGGTGCTCCCCTCTCAGGTGTGTCCCCTCTCAGGTGTGTCCCCTCTCAGGTGTGTCCCCTCTCAGGTGCTCCTTTCTCAGGTGTGTCCTCTTTCAGGTGCTCCCCTCTCAGGTGTGTCCTCTCAGGTGTGTCCCCTCTCAGGTGTGTCCCCTCTCAGGTGTGTCCCCTCTCAGGTGCTCCTTTCTCAGGTGTGTCCTCTCTCAGGTGTGTCCCCTCTCAGGTGTGTCCCCAGGTGTGTCCTCTCTCAGGTGCTCCTCTCTCAGGTGTGTCCCTTCTCAGGTGCTCCTCTCTCAGGTGTGTCCCTTCTCAGGTGCTCCTCTCTCAGATGTGTCCTCTCTCAGGTGTGTCCTCTCTCAGGTGTGTCCCCTCTCAGGTGTGTCCCCTCTCAGGTGCTCCTCTCTCAGGTGCTCCTCTCTCAGGTGTGTCCTCTCTCAGGTGTGTCCTCTCTCAGATGTGTCCCCTCTCAGGTGCTCCTCTCTCAGGTGCTCCTCTCTCAGGTGTGTCCTCTCTCAGGTGTGTCCTCTCTCAGGTGTGTCCCCTCTCAGGTGTGTCCCCTCTCAGGTGTGTCCCCCCGTGTCCCCTCTCAGGTGTGTCCCCTCTCAGGTGTGTCCTCTCTCAGGTGTGTCCTCTCTCAGGTGTGTCCTCTCTCAGGTGTGTCCTCTCTCAGGTGCTCCTCTCTCAGGTGTGTCCCTCTCTCAGGTGTGTCCCCTCTCAGGTGTGTCCCCTCTCAGGTGTGTCCCTTCTCAGGTGTGTCCCCTCTCAGGTGTGTCCCCTCTCAGGTGCTCCTCTCTCAGGTGTGTCCTCTCTCAGGTGTGTCCTCTCTCAGGTGCTCCTCTCTCAGGTGTGTCCCCTCTCAGGTGTGTCCCCCCGTGTCCCCTCTCAGGTGTGTCCCCTCTCAGGTGTGTCCCTTCTCAGGTGTGTCCTCTCTCAGGTGTGTCCCCTCTCAGGTGTGTCCCCTCTCAGGTGTGTCCTCTCTCAGGTGTGTCCCCTCTCAGGTGCTCCTCTCTCAGGTGTGTCCCCTCTCAGGTGTGTCCCCTCTCAGGTGTGTCCCCAGGTGTGTCCCCTCTCAGGTGTGTCCTCTCTCAGGTGTGTCCCCTCTCAGGTGTGTCCCCTCTCAGGTGTGTCCCCCCCTGTGTCCCCCCGTGTCCCCCCCAGGTGTGCGGGAGTTCACCTGTGACACCTGCGGGAAATCCTTCAAGCGCAAGAACCACCTGGAGGTCCACAGGAGGACCCACACCGGCGAGACCCCCCTGCAGTGAGTGACCCCCCCCAGGATGGAGGGAACCCCCCCAAAAAGGTGGGGAGGGGTCCCCGGACACACCTGACCCCCCCCTGACCCCCCACAGGTGCGAGGTGTGCGGGTACCGCTGCCGCCAGCGCGCGTCCCTGACGTGGCACATGAGGAGACACGGGGGGCTCAAGAGTCACCCCGAGCCCCGTGGCACGTAGGGGACCCCCTGGACTCACCTGGGGACCCCCTGGAGTCACCTGGGGACCCCCTGGAGTCACCTGGACTCACCTGGGGACCCCCTGACTCACCTGAGACACCTCTGGAGTCACCTGGACTCACCTGGGCCCACCCTGGACTCACCTGTGCTCACCTGGGCCCCCCTGGAGTCATCTGGGACCCTTCTGGAGTCACCTGGGGACCCCCCTGGAGTCACCTGGGCCCCCCTGGAGTCACCTGGGGACCCCCTGGACTCACCTGGGACCCCCTGGACTCACCTGGGGACACCCTGGAGTCACCTGGGGACCCCCTGACTCACCTGAGACACCTCTGGACTCTCCTGGACTCACCTGGGACCCCCTGGAGTCACCTGAGACCCCCTCTGGAGTCACCTGGGGACCCCCCAGACTCGCCTGGGGGCCCCCCCAGACTCACCTGGGCCCTCCTGGATTCACCTGGGACCCCTCTGGACTCACCTGGGCCCACCCTGGACTCACCTGGGCCCTCACCTGGGACCCCCCTGGACTCACCTGGGCCCCCCCCAGACTCACCTGGGCCCTCACCTGCACTCCAGGACCCCCCGATGTACCTGGGGCTGCACCTGAAGATGAAGAAGAACCACCTGGGGTGGGGGGGGGGGTCCTGAGCCCCTCCCCGGGACCCCCCTGAGCACCTGAGGGACCCCATTGGGGGTGTCCCTGAATGTTCCCCCCCCCTCAGGTGACCCTGTGACCCCCCAGGTGCCCCCTGAGCACCTGAGGGACCCCATCGGGGGTGTCCCCGAATGTCCCCCCCCCGTCAGGTGACCCTGTGACCCCCCAGGTGACCCTGTGACCCCCCCCAGGTGACCCTGTGACCCCCCAGGTGACCCTGAGCACCTGAGGGACCCCATCGGGGGTGTCCCCGAATGTCCCCCCCCCAGGTGACCCTGTGACCCCCCAGGTGACCCTGTGACCCCCCCCAGGTGACCCTGTTGACCCCCCAGGTGACCCTGCTGCCCTCCCCCCTCACCTGTTATTTATTTCCTCATCGTCGTTGTCCCCCCCCCGGGGTCACCTGGGGGGTTTGGGGACACTGGGGGGGGGGCACAGACCCCCCGACCCCCCCCCCCCCCAGGGTGTCCCAGCCCCCCCCAGGACCCCCCAAATTCATTAAAATCAGGAATTTTGGTGGCGCCGCTTCTCTCGGGGGTTTTGGGGAGGGGTCCCGGGGGGGATGGGGGCCCTCGGTGCTGCCCCCTCCCCATTTCGGGGGTCTCGGCGCTGCCCCCCTCCCCATTTCGGGGGGTCCCGGTGCTGCCCCCCTCCCCATTTCGGGGGTCCCGGTGCTGCCCCCTCCCCATTTCGGGGGGTCGCTGCCCCCCTCCCCATTTCGGGGGGTCGCTGCCCCCTCCCCATTTTTGGGGGGTCTCCGTGCTGCCCCCCTCCCCATTTCGGGGGGTCTCGGGGCGGCCCCCGGGGGAGGCGGGCGGGAGCTCGGCGCTGTCCCCGGTGCTGAAGCGGCGGCGGCGGGCGCCCGCCCGTCCGCGACCTTCATCACCCTCCTCTTCATCACCCTCCTCTTCCTTCATCATCCTCCTTTTCCTTCTCCTTCATCACCTGCCTCTTCCTTCTTCATCACCTTCCTCTTCCTTCATCACCTTCCTTCTCCTTCATCACCCTCCTCTTCATCACCCTCCTCTTCCTTCATCACCTTCCTTCTCCTTCATCACCCTCCTCTTCCTCTCCGTCCCTTCTCTTCCTTCATCATCCTCCTCTTTCTTCATCTCCCTCCTCTTCCTTCATCATCCTCCTTCTCCTTCATCACCTTCCTTCTCCTTCATCTCCCTCCTCTTCCTCCATCTCCCTCCTCTTCCTCTCCGTCCCTTCTCTTCCCTTCTCCTTCATCTCCCTCCTCCTCCTCCTCCATCCCTCCCTCTCCCCGGTCCTTCCTCCTCCTCCTCCTCCTCCTCCATTCCCTCTTTCTTCCTTCTCCGCGTCCCTCCCCGTCCTTCCTCCTCCTCCTCCTCCTCCTCCGGTGGGCGGGGGCCTTGGGGGGGGGTCTCGGGGGGCTCCTGAAAGGGGGGGGGAGGGGAAGGGGGGGGGCGGTTCTTTTTTGGGAGGGGGGAGGGGGGCCGGGCTGACCCATCTCTTTTTTTTGGGGGGGGGGGGGGGACGGTCGGACCCACCTTTGTGGGGGTGGGGGGGGGGGGGCGCGCGGACGGAACCATCTCGGGAGAAGGGGGGGGGGTTTGTGGGGGAGGGGGGGGGGGGGGGCGGGGTTTTTGGGGGGGCCCCGCCCCGCGCCCGCCCAAGGACGTTTAAAGGACCGACGGGGCCGCCGCTCGCAGCGCCCGGTGCCCGCCGCCGCGACCCCCGGAGACCCCCGGGCTCCCCCCCGGGCCCCCCCGAGCCCTCGGGGCCGTGCGGGGACCCCCCCCCCCCCCCCCCCGGTGACACGATGGTGACGGTAGGAATGGGGTGGGGAGGGGGATTGCGGGGATCCCCCCGGGTTTTTCATTCCCCCCCCTCCCCCCCTCCCCGAATTCCCACCCTCCCCCCCCCTTTATCTTCGTGTCCCCCCCCCCCCCGGCCCCGGGAGCGTGTGACACGCTCGGGTGGGGACACGGCGTCACACGCGTGTGGCACCTGCAGGGACACGCGTGTGCAAGGGAGGGGCGGGGACCCCTCCCCAAACCGCCGCCGTTTTGAGGAGGGGGGGTGTATGGGGGTGGGGGGGGGGGGGGGCACAGGCGACACGTGTGTCCGCTGTCCCCCGCGTGTCGCTGTCCCCCCACGCCCCCCCGGGGCCGTGGCTGGTGGCCCCGGGTGTCCCCATCACCCGGTGACAAAGGGCCATTGTCACCCACCCCGCGCGGTTGGGGAGGGGGGGAAGGGGCGGGGGCGCTGCTGCACAATGGGGGGGATTGTCCCCCCACGGCCCCACCCGGGGTGTCACTGTCCCCCATGTCCCCATGGCTCCGCCCCCCGCTGGCCCTGTCCCCCGCACTGTCCCCACCGGCCCAGCGTCCCCATGTGGCTCTGTCCCCTCCCCGTCCTCGCGAACGCTGTCCCCTGTCCCCTCACTGTCCCCATGGTCCTGTCCCCCTCAGTGTCCCCATGGCCCTGTCCCCTCAGTGTCCCCATGGCCCTGTCCCCTCCCTGTCCCCTCAGTGTCCCCATGGCCCTGTCCCCTCACTGTCCCCTCAGTGTCCCCATGGCCCTGTCCCCTCCCTGTCCCCTCCCTGTCCCCCATGGCCCTGTCCCCTCAGTGTCCCCATGTTCCTGTCCCCCTCAGTGTCCCCGTGTCCCCACGGCCCTGTCCCCTCCCCATCCTCACGAACGCTGTCCCTGTCCCCTCAGTGTCCCTATGGCCCTGTTGTCCCTGTCCCCTCACTGTCCCCATGGCTCTGTCCCACCCCTGTCTCCATAATCCTGTTGTCCCTGTCTCCATGTCCCTGTCTCTCACTGTCCCCTTGTCCCTATCCCCTCTCTGTCCCCACACTCCCGTTGTCCCCGTGTCCCTGTCCCCATGTCCCTGTCCCCACACTCCTGTTGTCCCCGTGTCCCTGTCCCCTTGTCCCTGTCCCCACACTTGTCCCCCGTGCCCTCACTGTCCCCATGTCCCTGTCCCCATGTCCATGTCTCTCACTGTCCCCATGTCCCTGTCCCCACACTCCTGTTGTCCCCATGTCCCTGTCCCCATGTCCCTGTCCCCCACACTTGTCCCGTGCCCTCGCTGTCCCCGTGTCCCTGTCCCCACACTTGTCCCCGTGCCCTCGCTGTCCCCGTGTCCCTGTCCCCATGTCCATGTCTCTCACTGTCCCCATGTCCCTGTCCCCACACTTGTCCCCATGCCCTCGCTGTCCCCGTGTCCCCGCAGTGTCCCCTTGTGACACCCGCTGTCCCCTCAGCAGATCCTGAGCACGGTGGAGGCGCAGGCTCCCAGCACCGCGGGGCCATCGGGCTGTGGCCCCGTCCCCGTCCCCGTCCCGGTGGTGGCCGTGCCAGGGCCCGGGGGTGGCGGCGGCGCTGCCCAACGGGGCCCCCCCGGGTCCCCCTCCGGTGACCGATGACAGCAAAACCAACCTGATCGTCAATTACCTGCCACAGTCCATGAGCCAGGAGGAGCTGAGGAGCCTCTTCGGGAGCCTCGGGGACATCGAGTCCTGCAAGCTCGTCCGGGACAAGGTCACCGGTACAGGCAGGGGACACGGGACACGGGGGAAATGGGACACGGTGACACCTGGGGACACCTGGGAACACCTGGGGACATCTGGGGACACCTGGGAACACCTGGGGACACCTGGGGACACCTGGGGACAGGGATACACGGTGACCATGGCATGGTTTGGTGTCTTCCCTGCTACTGTCCCCGTGACCCCGGTGTCACCCCATGGGTTTGAGCGGGAGTCCCATGTCCGTGGGGACATTGGGGACAGGGACCCTGAGGGACAGGGGTGGATTTGGGGACACAGGGGACAGGGACCCTCCAGGACACAGATCTGGGGGAGAGGGGTGGATTTGGGGACACGGGGGACAGGGACCCTGGGGGACAGGAGTGGATTTGGGGACACGGGGGGACAGGGATCCTCTGGGACAGCGGGGGACACAGATCTGGGGGACAGGGGTGGGAGCAGAGTGGGGACAGGAATGGCTTTGGGGACACAGGGGACAGGGACCCTCCAGGACACAGATCTGGGGAAGAGGGGAGGATTTGGGGACACGGGGGACAGGGCCACCCCCCCGGTGATGGTGACACGGTGCCCCAGGACAAAGCCTGGGCTATGGCTTCGTCAACTACGTGGAGGCCGGCGACGCGGACAGAGCCATCGGGGCCCTCAACGGCCTCAAGCTGCAGACCAAGACCATCAAGGTGCCCTGGGGACACGGCTGTGGGCACCTGGGGGCGCTTTTGGGGTGGGGGAGGCACCTGGGGGGGGATTTTGGGGCGGGGGAGGCACCTGGGGGGGTTTTGAGATGGGGGAGACACCTGGGGGGGGATTTTGGGGCAGGGGAGGCACCTGAGGGGGGATTTTGGGGCAGGGGAGACACCTGAGGGGGGATTTTGGGGTGGGAGAGGCACCTGGGGGGGATTTCGGGGTGGGGGAGGCACCTGGGGGGGGGATTTTAGGTGGGATCCTCCAGGGGGGATCTTGTGAATGCTGTGGTGGAGGGGACAGTTGTGGGGCAGGTGGGGGTGGCCGCTGTCCCCTGGGGGGGGTCCCGAGGGCTCACCTGTCCCCCCCAGGTGTCCTACGCCCGGCCCAGCTCGGCGTCCATCCGCGACGCCAACCTGTACGTGAGCGGCCTGCCCAAGGCCATGGGGCAGAAGGAGATGGAGCAGCTCTTCTCCCAGTACGGCCGGATCATCACCTCCCGGATCCTCGTGGATCAGGTCACAGGTGGGTCCAGGTGGGGCCCAGGTCCACCTGGGAAGGGTGGGGGGTCCCTGGGGTGGGGGCGTCATGGGAGTCCTGGGGGATGCTGGAGGGGGTGGGATGGTTCTGAGAGGTCCTGGGGGGTGGGGGGTCCCTGGGAATGGGGGTCCTGTAAGGGTGGGACATCTCTGGGAATGGGGGGTGGGATATCCCTGGGAATGGGGGTGGGATATCCCTGGGAATGGGGGTGGGATATCCCTGGGAATGGGGGGTTTGGATATCCCTGGGAATGGGGGTTTGGATATCCCCGGGAATGGGGGTTCTGAGGGGTGGGATATCCCTGGGAATGGGGGTTTGGATATTCCTGGGAATGGAGGTCCTGGAAAGGTGGGATGTCCCTGGGAATGGGGGTCCTGGAAGGGTGGGACATCTCTGGGAATGGGGGGTGGGATATCCATGGGAATGGGGGTTTGGATATCCCTGGGAATGGGGGTCCTGGAAGGGTGGAATATCCCTGGGAATGGGGGTCCTGGAATGGTAGGATATCCCTGGGAATGGGGGGTTTGGATATCCCTGGGAATGGGGGTTTGGATATCCCTGAGAATGGGGGTGGGATATCCCTGGGAATGGGGGTTTGGATATCCCTGAGAATGGGGGTGGGATATCCCTGGGAATGGGGGTCCTGGAAGGTGGGATATCCATGGGAATGGAGGTCCTGGGGGTTGGATATCCCTGGGAATGGGGGTTTGGATATCCCTGGGAATGGGGGGTGGGATATCCATGGGAATGGGGGGTCCTGGAAGGTTCTGGAAATGTGAGGCTCCCCTTTGTGGGGAGGGGTCTCCCAGTGACCCCTTTAGAGTCTCTGCATGGGTGCCGTTAGGGCAGGAATTTGGGGAGGGGGGGACGTGTCCCCCAATCCCAGCGTCACCTGCGCAGGTGTGTCGCGGGGGGTGGGCTTCATCCGCTTCGACAAGCGCGTGGAGGCCGAGGAGGCCGTGCGGGGGCTGCACGGGCAGAAGCCCCTCGGGGCGGCCGAGCCCATCACGGTCAAGTTCGCCAACACCCCCGGGCAGAAATCGGGGGGGGCCCTGCTGAGCCTGTGCCCCGGAGCCCGGCGCTACGGGACCCTGCACCCCCCAGCACAGCGATTCCGGTGAGGGGAGGGGGCTGGGGGGGATAGACCCGGGAATGGGGGGGGATAGACCCGGGAATGGGGGGGGATAGACCCGGGAATGGGGGTGGGGATATCCCTGGGAATGGGGGTGGGATATCCCTGGGAATGGGGGGTGGGGATATCCCTGGGAATGGGGGTGGGATAGACCCGGGAATGGGGGGGGATAGACCGGGAATGGGCTGGGATAGACCCGGGAATGGGGGTGGGATAGACCCGGGAATGGGGGTGGGATATCCCTGGGAATGGGGGTGGGATATCCCTGGGAATGGGGGTGGGATAGACCCGGGAATGGGGATGGGATAGACCCAGGAATGGGGGTGGGATAGACCCGGGAATGGGGGTGGGATAGACCCGGGAATGGGGGTGGGATAGACACGGGAATGGGGGTCCTGGAAGGGGTGGGAGATCCCCGGGAATGGGGGTGGGATATCCCTGGGAATGGGGGGTCCTGGAAGGGTGAAATATCCCTGGGAATGGGGGTGGGATATCCCTGGGAATGGGGGGTCCTGGAAGGGTGGGATATCCCTGGGAATGAGGGTCCTGGAAGGGTGGGATATCCCCAGGAATGGGGGTCCCGGCGGGTTGGAGGGGTGGGTGGGACACCCCTGTGCACAGGGCCACCCCTGTTTGTCCCCCTCCAACGCCATCCTGTCCCCTCCAGCCTGGACAATTTGCTGAACGTGGCGTACGGGGTGAAGAGGTAACGCCCCCAAATCCCCAAAATCCCCCCCAAACCCCCCCCAATCCCCCACACCCTGGGGACCCCAGGAGGGTCCCCCCACCCACCGCTGACCCCAGGCCAGCCCCTTGTCGCTGCTGCCCAGGTTCTCACCGTTGGCCATCGAGGCAGTGCCGGCGCTGGCCGGGGTGGGCTTGGGGACCCCCGGCCCAGGCTGGTGCATCTTCGTCTACAACCTGGCCCCGGAGGCGGACGAGAGCGTCCTGTGGCAGCTCTTCGGGCCCTTCGGCGCCGTCACCAACGTCAAGGTCATCCGCGACTTCGCCACCAACAAGTGCAAAGGCTTCGGCTTCGTCACCATGACCAACTACGAGGAGGCGGCCATGGCCATCGCCAGCCT